>CAUYRT010019206.1:0-79221 GCA_963574885.1 Lepilemur ruficaudatus
TTTTTTTATTTTTTGTAGAGACGGGGTTTCACTTTTTGCTCAGGCTATGCCCTTATATTTTTGATCAAAGAATGGGTAGGTCAGTAGTCAGCTGAAAGGGCCTGAGATGTCTCCCCCTGAGAAAGGAGGTTAAAGGGAAACAATTGGATCGGGGAGTCCCATGTTCCTTGGGTAAAAGCTAGGTGGGGGAGCAGCCAGCTCATACTCACCGAAGAAATTTTAGGATGACAGGAAAGTTGTGCTCTCTTGTGTGAACTATATTCTCTTTGGAGTGGGAAAAAAACTTGGGGAAGGGAAGAAAGAGGTCAGGACCAAACCAGGCTCAGTGCCCTCTCTGTCTCTCACAACTCTAACTAGGGCCTGGCCCCTGCCTAGAACAGACCGTGTGTGTTTGGAAGTAGCCGAGATTGGAAATCGGTGGGACCTGCTGTTTCTAGCACAGTATCCTCTCCTCGGAGCCCGGTGGTAGGAGGCAAGCTGTGGCCACGCTCTCTGCAGGCTTTGGAGAGAAGGGAGGGGGCGAAGGGGGTGGTTTCTTGCTGCATCATCCAGGTGGTGAGCTTTATGTTGATATGTTGCTAGGAGAGACTGGGCCTGGGTTTCCTTCTGGGCATGTTGGGGGCAAAAACAGGCTACTTTGTTCAGCAGCTTGGAATTAGGAGATCTAGATTCTCCTTCCAGCTTTCTGAGGGACTCAGGCAGGTCCTGGGGCCCTCTCTGTGCTCTACCTTCTTCCTCCGTAAAGTGAGGATGCTCTAACCTACTAAAGCTCCCCCACACGATTATCGTGGTGATTAAACAGGAGGAAACATAGGAACATGCAGGATGAAATTGACATGTCTAAGTATGTGAATTAATATAATGAAATGGCCATCAGATTGAGTGCTTGAGTAATTAATCTGGCTTTAGGTATTATTTAGGACTATTAACCAACACAGGTTGAAAGAGAGCTGAGAGCACTGCAAATGTGTCCCCTTTGGTTGGAGCAACGTTGAATGAACAGATGCCTGCATCAGCGTTTCCCTGCAGCCTGCAGCTCCTCAAAGCCTGCACGTCTCATAAAGCATCTTTCAGTGGGCTCTGTGTTTATTCTGCCTAGTTCGAGTCAAAGTCAACATAAACACAGCGTGTTATGTGTGTGTGAGAAGAAAGATAGAGTCGGTAATAGAACAAAGATAAGGCGGAACTGGAATCTTGCAGAGGGCTGTGACCACAGGCTGAGTTATTGAACCGTCTGAAGGTGGAAGGGAAATAATGCATCTAACACCAGACAGAAAGCGATAACTGGGAAAGACGCTGATATATTTACAGCAAGAGTGAAACTTAGAATTACATCAGTTTCAAAGAGCAAGGGCACGTAGCAATTACTGTAGCCAGCCCTGTCATTTCGCAGATAAGAAAACTGAGACCTGCGGAGTCTGATTTATTTGTACCTGGTGACATTGCCAATTAGAAGTGTATCTGGCACTGGAACCTGGTTCTTCTAAATCCTGGAGGTAAAAGACGCCAGCCTGTGAAACGTCTCAGTGAAGTCAAATTGTGAGTTTTGAATGAATGTTCAGATTAGGGCGTTGCTTTCAGGATCTGGAGAAGGCATACATTTGACTGCAGAAAAAGGTCTATTGATTAGAAGCCATGTGACTGACTAAAGAAGATCAGTGTGAACAGAAAGACGACTTGAATCTGCAAAGCCCAGTAGGGAGAGTTAGAAAAGAAAGATGAAAGAATTAGAAACAAATGAAACAGCTGAACAGAAAATAAGACAGAGACCTCTTAGGATAGGAATTTACACCATTAAATATTTTCTGAAGGAAAAAAAAAGAAGTTCTGCATCACCAGGGCAGATTAAAATCCTTTGAAGGATAATAATGAGAAAAGAGAAAATGGATTTAAAAAAAAAGAAAGGAAAGCCTAGACAAAAGGGAAGACTCCCCAGAGGCAATGACACGGGAATGCGGGGACCTGCAAGCAGCAACAATCAGAGATGACTGGGGACAGCAAGAGACGGGGAGGAAGAATTCAAATGCACATCAGAAGGGTCACAGGACGCAGTACCTGGGACGGCAGAGCGAGGGAAAGTGGATTCGCAGCACCAGGGAAGGCAATTTCTGACAAGGTGCATGCTAATAAGACCAAAATGCAGGCTTAGCTCTGCATCCATTATTCATGACTCGGTTTTACAAGAAGTGCCCTCCTGCAGAAAAGAGGACAGAAAGAGAAATGATAAATGCCTCCACGGTGGGCCATTTCCTGCCGTCTACACCCCAGCGACCCTCTAAGGATTTCCCTGATTCCCATCTGAGGGAAGAAATGAAAGGAACCTCCTTGAGAGAGGTCATTTTAAAAACGGAAAATAAAGCCAGGCCCGAGAGGGGAGGAATGACAGAGGGGTCCAATGGCATCAGAGTGGACAGTGGAAAGAAATAAAGCAAAACTAATTTGTTTCTCTGCTGGCTTGCAGATAGCTCCTTTGTTCCATCATGATAATGAGAAATAATATATAAAGTAAAACCTTCTTACAAAGACCAATTTTCCAGAAAGGGAATAATGATTTAGCACCAGGCTTTAATTTTTGTTTAGGGACAAAAGAGGTACCAAGATCAGGGCAATTTTAATTTCTAGGATTGGTGAGTCTTGGAAATGCAAGTCTTGGAATGCAAAAATTCCACAGGCACTCATTTATAAGTCTGGCATTCACCCGATTCTTCCGTCGGGATTGTAACCAGAGCTGTCAGTGGACAGCGACACACCCCTCTGCCTTCTCTGAACTGAACAATTCAAGACCTTTAAATTTTTTCTGGTAAATGGGGCTTGCTGGTCCCCTGTGATTTTCATTCTTCTCCCCTGAATTGTTTCTTGATAGTTCACAGCTTCACTGTGTGTCTGCTTGAAAGGGCAGGCGCTACTTCTTCCTGGCTGCTGTCACCTCTGGGGGGGCAGGCCAGCCCCTGGTGCTGTTTCAGTGGCCTGGCCTCCCTGGAGGGAGGTTTATAAAACATCCCCACATCTTCACGGAGCCTCCTGCATGCGGGTAACTGCCCGGCCACCAGGCCCTGGGCTTGCTCTCTGGCCCCAAAGGAAGGTGTCGGTTGATGGGATCCTCTAGTCCCTTTTATACAGATTGCCCTGCTCTCAACCCTTCTGTTTTTAACTTAATGTATTTTTTTAAGTGATTAACTTGAGCCAACCCTTTCTTCTCAAACCAGCAAGTCAGAGCAGCCTCCGCGAGCCTGTTCCCTGGTATGTCTGTATTTATCTGCAGCCGAGCCTGCATATAATACATTAATATTATTATAGCACAGAACTGTGTCTATAGCACCGTTTGTGGGTCTTTTGGTCTAGAACTCTTTGGTGTGGGTGCATGTATACATGTGTTCTTTAGGGTGCGGAAAAGAAAACACACAGAAGCTACTGGCAAATGTTGTTAGAACTTAACATTTGTGGTTCCTAAAGGCCAGTCCAGGCACTGTTGGCCTAAGCATCTGTAGGGGTCTTTGTAAACATGCCGATTCCTGGCACCACCCTGGATTCTCGTACAGTTGATCTGGGGTATGACGGCAATTCTGTGTTTTTCTCCTGCTCTCAGGGAATGCCGATGGTTCACCAGGCTTAATAACCCCTGGAAAAACCATTTTTGGCAACATGATTTGCTACACTCTGGGTTGGTTTGTCTGACCCACCCTAACTGAGCGATCGTTCATTCAGTAATGTTCACTGAGGGCTTTCCGCGTACCAGGCGCTACTGCAGATGCTGGCGTTAGAACGGAGATGGAAACGGATGGAATTCCTGGAGTTCCGACGTTCTGCGTCACTCTTGCTGAGAACCTCCCTCCCCTGCAACACTTTTCTGTGATGTCTTCCCTCCTCTCCCTCTCTTCCCACTTCCATCTCCAGAGCATGTTTGTTAGATGGAAGAGAAAGATTTTTTAATACAAAACCTGTTTATCAGAAGAAAGATCAACAAAGATTTCTGCAAATATGCTGCCATGGTGCTTTGGGTAGAAGGGAGAGGGCAAGCCGGTCGCTGGAGCGAGCAGGCCATTTTAGGAGGAGCAAGATGAAGGCATCTATTTCCAGGTCCAAGAGCTCTCCCAAACTAGAACTTGGAGATTCTCTTTGCCAATAATCACTGTGTCGTACTGAAAAGCACAGTCAGCATTACACCAAAAATCAACCCGTGTCATCACACTCAGGTGGGAGGATGGGGCTGGTGTTAGTGCTGGGAGCGTGCAGCTGCTCCGGGGAACTAGCCTGCCCGGCGCAGTGTGTGTTCCAGCAGGCGGGGATTGTGCAGATGGCGCGGAACCCCGAACTGGACCCAAGCGTGTGACCGCTAGGGTCAGTAAAAGGATCGACCTGAATGTCTAGAAGGGATGCATTTCAATTGTGGGTTCCCACCTGAACTTTGCCAGCCAAAGCTTCCCCACCACCCCCACTGCACTGGGAAGAACCCAGAGGCATCGCGGAGCCTGCTGGGCCAGGGCCGCTCCTGGGAAAGGCTCTCAAATGAATCTGGAGCCGGATTCAAGTGAAATTTCCAGGCAGAGGCATTTTATCTGCCTCCTGAGCTTCAACCTGTTTTTCTTCTCTGTCAGAGTTGTCTTAATTTAATTAGCCTGAGCTCTGTGCAAGGCATTTTATGACCTTCTGAGACAGTCTTGGAGCAGGTAGTTATACGCTCTGGTCCCGTGCCTAGGACCAGACTCAGAGGCTTCAGTGTCCCTTAGGGCTTATAAATCGTCTTCCTATTTGCACACGGTGTCCCATCCAGCTGCATGTCTCTGTCACAGCCCCTCCGGGCCAGCACCACACCAGCCTCATCTCGGGGCACAGAAAGTTCAGGCGTCCTGAGGCTGGGGAGGACCATGACGCAGCTCTGGCTGCCAGCCCCAGGTCCTGCTTTGTGGGGGTGACAGATACCCTGCCACCAACATTACCTTGCTCATCTAAGTACCCAGAGCCACTGCTGGGGCTCAGAAAACAATACCCCGAAACGAAGGCCTCAGAAGCAGCCTCGGAGGTGAGTTTTTCTCTGACCTTCTCCTGCCGTCCTGCCTCTCAGTCCTGTTCTCTCCCAGGCTGTCCATGGAAACTGGAACTCCTCTTCACCAAGGTGGGTCACAGAAACCAGAACCCCTTTTCTTGAAAGACAGCCATAAAAATCTCAAAATATTACTCTCACTTTCCCTCTACCTTTCTGTATAAAAACCAGCCATAAAGAAACTATCTGACCTACGTTGTGTGACTATAGGTCATGAGACCCCCATTCCAGAGAGGGTCCTGCCCCACACGCAGAAGGAAGGGACGCTGCACAGAGAGGCCAGAAAGATTCTAGACACACAGACCCTGCCGGGCTTCCCCACTCAGTCTATTAGTGTGAGATCATACCCTTTTTGTCCCTTCGTATTTCTACATGGCTGTCCATACTTTGTTGACCCTAAGCATAAACACGGACAATTTTGTATCTTTGGGTCTTCATTCTGAAGGCTCCTGTCTATACACATTCAATAAATCGGTATGTCTTGTCTCCAAATTTGCCTTTTGCGAATTTCAGTGAATTGAGTTTTCACTGAAGCTTCGGACTTGGTTCCTGCACCACACACTGGCTTCAGTGTCGAGGGATCACCTGGAAACCTCTAGAAAGTTTATTTCATGATCAGACAGTGGCTGGCTTTAATGTCACTTAGACTACTTTCCCTTTCCTCCAAGAATTTTATAGAATTTACATCCAAACATAAGCTAATCACTTTAGTTATTTTGATGTAAATTCTCTCCTTTTCAGGTTATCTGCTTTGGATTTTTTAATTCTAGACCATTGTCCCAAACACACTGGCTGTTCACTGGCGGTTCCCCTACCACTGCCCGGCCAGGCAGGGGCTTGAAGTGATGCTCTCCTTAGACTAAGCCAAGCACGATGAGAAAGATAGAGATGTTGGGCATATACCCGAATCTGTATTGAGATTTAAGGCTGTTGATCTCAAGGGGCCCCCCTCAGTCTGGCCCTCCTGGCAGTTCTTAAGGCTGACACAGTGTCCTGCCATAGGCTTCCTTCAGATCTCCACCCACAGGTAGTGGCCCGACAAAACCATTCCCCTTTGTCTTGCCCAAAGGAGCCACCAGCCTAACGGGAGGCCTCAGAGAACAGTTGTGTTGGTGGTGAGCCTCGTTACTTTGTCACAGCTGAGCCACCTCCTGCTGTTATGCAACTGTTAGGAAGGAAGTTTGGCTCCATTAACCGGCGAGTGGGAACACGTCCCCAGACTAGCCGTGACTGCCTGATGTCACATGGGCAGCTCCAGGGACCCATGGTCAGGAGAAAGTTCTGCTCTGCCATCCTGGTTCTCAATTGTCACACATCCCCAAGCCACTGTGGCACTGCTGATGCAGCACAGATGCAATTCCAATCATGCCCCCGCTCAATTAGTCGGCACTTACTGAATACTCACTGTGTGAGGGGCCCTGGAAGGTGCTGCAGAGGAAACCCAGGTGAATGACTGGAGCGTCCACCTGAAGGTGGCCTCGTGTGTGCCGGGCACCTGCTGAATGCTTGACATGTGTCACTCACTTAATCCTCCCAGCATCCTTCACCATAGGCATCGTTATCCACATGTTCTAGATAAGGAAACTGGGAGGAAGTGACTTGTCCAAGCTCACTCAATGAGAAAGTGGCAGAGCCCAATTCAAACTCAAGCTTTGCTGTCCCCAAACCTGCGTTTTTCTACTTCCTCTGTATGTCTGTTTCCAACGAGTCCACAGTCCAGAGCAGAGGGGAGATGCATACATTAAAAAAAAAAATTCTGTGAGTTCAAAGGGATAAAATCTCTAACGTAAGTATGTAGAATAGAGGTATTCAAAATACAAAAAGGATATAGAAGACACAAACCAAGTTCAGAGGAGGAAGGCAATTAATTGCACCAGGTAAACTGGGCAGAGCTACGTGTGGCTCAGATCCTCCCCGCTTTGCCCCTCTGCTCGTGCTGACATGTGTCCTGCTCTTCTCTTGCCACCCGGTCAATTCTCAACATCAAATGACCAACCCCACCCTAGCTCACGCCTCAGGATGTCAGACTGGGCACAGCACAGTCAAAAACCTGGATGTCACTTTGGATCGATGCAGGCATATTTTTGGGTAACAGCAAGAGCAGTAGGTTGGGCCTCCAAGACCAGGATTTGGCCTGAGATCTGCCACTAACCATTTGTGTGACATTGAGTTTAAATTTCGGGTCTGCAGGCACCAGTCCGGGAATCTATCCCAAATGGATGTTTTAACACTGCATCAAATTTATTAAACTTCCCTTTATCTTTGTACAAGACAAGATTGTATTTAACTCTCCATAAACCAATAAATGAAGGTCTGAAGGGTGAGAACTATGAGCAGGGAGACTAAGAAAGCTGGTTCGTGAAGCAAGGAGAGAAGCCACCGGAAGTGGATAGGAGGACCGAGCCCCACGTGTAAACAGTCACAGAGGAAACGAGAACGGGAATGTTCTAGCGTTAGTTCCGTGCTGTTTCTGCCCAATTGTTCTCAAGTTTCAGGAGGAAACGTGGGGCATGGGAGCAGCAGCCCGCAGCGCTCCTCTGTGCTGGGAGAGCATCTTCCTGTATTTCAAGATACCAGTGAAGCCGGCAGGTCTCTCCGTGTACCACTCAGGGTACACATGTTGCAGGCATTGGATAAGGATCAGTTAGACATCTTCAAAGCTCCTCAGTTTCTCAGCAGAAATGATGACGATTGACTGCATTTCTGCAGTCTCCTCCTCTGAGGCATCTAAACGCTTTATGGAGGATAATTTCTTAAACCCATGTTTTACACCTGCTATAAGAGTGAAGCCAGGAGAATGTAATTCTGACTGCACTGTGCAGAGTGGGAAACTGAGGCCCAGAGACTGGAGCTGACTTGCCCAGCTGGCCTGAGAAGCCAACTGCAGTTATCGGCCCTCGGAATCCTGATGTTCTTCCTAGTGTTTCATTGGAAACATGATTTTTAAAACAAAGTGTGCAATACAAGCTGTTCTCTGTGATTGCCCAATGGAAAGTGGAAAGACTAACCCAGGACAGAGAATGTGTATCAAATTTTGAACAAGTGGAATAAGAAAGAGAGGGAGAGAGAGAAAGAAAGGAAGAAAGAATTCATCCAAACTCATAAAACCTTCTGAGCAACTCTCCTTAGGATGACATTTCGGTGTTTACTTAAATGGCTGAGAATGCCTCGGGACTGTGAAGCCATGAGAAAGAGGACAGTCTGCACTTGGCACAGGAGTCCCGTGAAGCGTCAAATCCAATTTTAACTTGGAAAACGTTTATGTGGTCGTTCTGTTCAGCATCTCCATGGTGTGAGAATGATTGAGCAAGAGAATGTCCCCAGTGCCACAGCCTTTTAACTCGTAAGACACGATCTTTCAAGGCCTTCGTCTTTGGCATTCCGTTGGCACAACGCCGGCCCGACAAGGGTGGGAAAGGCACACAAGAGGCCGCGTGGCCAATAACCTCCTGCTGGAAAAACAACCCTCTCCTTCTAAAGGAGGGGAAGGGCGTACACAGACACTCGCCCCACCCTAGCTCTGTCTAGACCAGGTCCACAGCCAGGTCCATGTGTTAAGGGTCAAGGCCAACCTTCACACCCATGAGATTGATGCCCGTCCAGTTGTCTAATGGGAAATGACTATGCAGCCTGGGGCCTGACTGCATGACATGTGCAAAGTTTACTTCCAAACCCCCTCTGCAGAATGAACTCCAGCACCTCTCACAGCACATATCGTTGAATTTAACACCCAATTTTTTTTTTTTAACTTTCACTTGTCATGGACAATGGACAATTTGTTTTTAGAGACAAGGTCCTGCTTTGTCACCCAGGCTAGAGTGCAGTGGTGTCATCATAGCTCACAGCAACTTCAAACTCCTGGGCTCAAGCGATCCTCCTGCCTCAGCCTCCAAAGTAACTAGAACTACAGGTGTGCGCCACCACACCTGGCTAAAATCGAGCACACATATATGCATATCCTGTAGAACTGACAACTAACATTTATGTGGCAACTACTCTTTACAGAGAACATTCCCACATTCTACCTTGTTATTCTCCAATCAACTCCATGTGCCTGGCGATCTGACAAGTGCTGCACATGTGTGACTGTGTATAATCCCTTGTTACAACCCTCTGACATACACACTGTTATAATCCCCACTTTGCAGAAGAGGAAATAGAAACAGAGTGATAAAAAAAATTCTTCCAGGTCACTCAACTACTGAATATTGCAACTGGAATTGAAACCAGCTCTGTCAGTCCCCAAAGCCCTTGTTCTTAATCACTGCCCCCGATGAGAAAACTGAGGTTCAGAGAAGTGTCAGTTACTCGGTGGGTAGGTGGCAGAGAGCAGGGGATGGACTCACAACGAGGTGTTAACAGGGATCGGAAGGATATTGCAATTACTTCTCGCAGTCTTTGCTCCCCACGATGCCCTCCCGGGCTCTGTTCCCTTCACTGCAGCCACCGTGAGCTTCCTAACTCTCAGCCACCTCACAGCTCTGCTCTGGCCTGGCCAGCACAGGCCAACAGCCTTGCAGGCTTCCAAGAGCTGGCCCCAGTGACCTCTTTGGTTACATCTTTTGCTCTCCTCCGTCGGCTTCCTCTGCTCCGGCCCCACCGACCACCCGGGTGGTCACCCAACAAAGCACGAGGACCCCCTGGCCACGCACGGCCTTTCCACGCCCTGTCGCTCTGGCAGGAAGGCTTTTCCCATAGGTACCTGCCTCTCCTGCTCCCGCACCTCCTCCGTCTCTGCTCAGCTAGCCCTTCTCAAATGTTACTGTCGGAAAGGCATCCCCCAAACTGCTGCTACCCTGTTACCTCCACCCAGTGTTTTCTTTCCCATTCATTCCCACCGGACATATTATTTTTTCCTTTTATTTTGAGCTGACCCATAACACTTGTGCATATTTATGGGGTACAGAGCGATATTTTGGTATGTGTACACAATGTGTAAGGATCGATTCATGGTAATTAGCGTGTCTGTCACCTTGAATACCGATCGTTTCTTTGTGTTGTGAACATTCCAAATCCTCTCTTCTAGCTGTTCTGAATATATGCACCAGATTATCATTAACCGTATTCACCCTGCAGTAGAATACTACCTCTTACTCCTCCTTTAGCTGCAACTTCGTGTCTATTAACAACTTCTCCCCACCCTCCCCTCCCTCTTCCCCTTTCCAGCTTCTACTGATCACAGTTGTACTTGCTACTTCTCTGAGATGAATTTTTCCCTCCTCCTTATGAGTGAGGAATGCAGTGATTTGTCTTTCTGTGCCTGCTTATTTCACCGAGCATAATGTCTCCTAGGCCCATCCATCCATGTTGCCCCAAATGGCAGGATTTTATTCTTTTTATGGCTGAATAATATTCCATTGTGTATAGATGCACGATATTTTTTATCCATTTCATGCTGAATTTGTTAGTTCAAATACCATTGACCTGGCATTCAAAGAAAGGCCAATCTTATCCCATCGCCATTTTTTTGGTGTACCCCAAATGCTTTTGCTTCTAAAATAATCAACTATACAAAAGAATTAAAATACAAGTATCAATCCATCTCATTGCTTTCTCTCATATAAAACAGTTTCCTTCAGGATATTTTAGAAAATAATCTTGACACATATTTGAATCTTTGAGTATACGCCGTGGTCAGGTGTATAAGTACATTAAGAACTTGCGGGAGGCCTTGTGACAGCCCCAGTGTGTGAGACCAGGCAGTTGGTAAGAAGAGACAGAGGTTAAATGAAGTTACAAGTGCAACCCTTTTAAGCAGAAAGTGGGAAATGACCTCCTTTGGACTCAAGAAAATCTCTGTGGGGTTCTTGGCAAACACCCAGTATGAGAGGAACTAACTTCTTTAACTTCAAACAACCCCTCACCACGCTTGTTGTTTTTTTCTTCTTCTACCCTCCCAAACAGTTCCTTCCTTCACTCCCAAACTGTTCCCCTCCAGCGTTCCTCATTAATTTATTGGAAGCTTCTCTTGAAGGCTGACTCACCTCTGCTCCCCTGTGGTTACTCACATTTCTACTTCCCAGCTCCTCCACTGCTCCCTTCTGTGCTTCTCAGGTTCATTTTTATCTTCCCTGTCACTGAAAACATTCACAAGCTCCTTTCAAGCTCCTTTTTTTTATGAATAGACTTAAAGGATCCACCAGTTGGAGACAGCATGATTGGAAACAAAACCATCAAGAAAGTGCAGGCATGGAAGCCCATCCCCTCTCGGTGCCGGTACTGGTTCCTTGGGGACCCAGTGGATTAGAGTTGAGTATCTCCCAGCGATTCAGCTTCATCTGGTGAGAAGTAGCTGGAAGCTGATCCAAGGACAAGCCCAAGGTTTGTTCAACAGACACAAATCCTTTACCTTCCTTGTAGCTCTTCTCTGATCTCCCAGCATGAGCTGAAATAAATGAAATGTGGGTACAGCCCTGGGATGCTGCCAACAGCAACCATTGCAACACAAGGCTAGCGCCACCTGGCACTGTCTTCACGCCCTCCTTGCTGGCGGTGCAAGACTGGACAAGAGCTTCCTTCGGTTCTTTGTCAGAGGCTGCCAGCTGCAGGGCCGTGGCACCCTGAAGAACACAGCCTGACAAAAAACATGATTTTTCACTAGTAAAATGAAGGAAGATACTAAGCCAATTTTGCAGATAATTCAGCCAACTTCTCTTCCCACATCCCATGCCCAGGGGCTTTGGTCCACCTCCCCTGAAGCAAAAATGGCTAGAGAACGTCTATGGAGTATGATAGAATTATTTGGAGGGTAAAATGCAAGGGCTTACCTAAAAAAAAAAAAAAAAAAAATCTGGACTTGAAACATGACTTTCTTTTCAGTTGTGTGGTTATCTTGCTTGGGGTGTGCTTAGGTCTGTTTACCAGCTGCTGCCCATCAACCAAGTCCCCAGCAACTGCAACCAAATGGGGAGACTCTACCATCTTCCCATTCTAAGAACCACCATTGGGTCCCCAGGGCCTGTTTCCCTTCCTTTTTTCTCTCCTCCTCATTTTTTCATGATTACTCCCATATTTACCATTTCCTTCACCTGTTATTCCTTCTTACATTTCAGACTTCCTATTTGGTACAGTCTTCTAGAACACTCATTAGTACGTGTCTCTGAGTGGAAAATTGTCAGTTTATCTGTCTTTATCTTGTTCTTGTTGTTGAACAATATATTTACTGGATAGAATTGTAAAATGCTTGTTATTTTCTTTCATCACATTAATGATATGATTCCAATTGGCTTCTGGCTTTCCCTGTAATTGTTAAGAAGTTGTTGATAAATCAAGTATTAGTCTATCATACCTTTGAAGACAATGGTTTTTGGTTCTTCAGTTTCACCAAAATGGATCAAAGGTTGCATTTCTTTTTGTTTGTCATACCTGGAATTAATTGGTCTACTTAAAGTCTGTGGACCGGTGTCTTTTTAATTAGTTCTGAAAAACCTTCAGGCATTATTACTATAAATATTGCTTTCATGCTACTGTCTCTCTCTTCTCTTCTTAAGACTTGTATTCGATGTATTCTAGACCTTCTCAGTCTACTCCCATACCTCTTTGCTTCTCGTATTTTAAATCTCTTATGTTTTTTTGTGCTGCATTCTGGTTAATTTCTTCTACATTTGAGCATATTGACTGTTTCTGCATCTGGGTTGAATATGTTGTTATACATACTCATTGCACTTTAAATTTCAATTATTGAAATTTTTCCAGAAGTTCTACCTTTTTATTTGTGATGAGTCTTTTAAAGTTTTTCCTATTCCTTTACATAGATTTTAAAGATCATCTTTCATTGTGTTAAATGTGATTGTTTTATAATTTACATAGTTTGCATGTAATGTTAATAATTCTAATACTCAGAATGCTGTGATTAGTTTTTTAGGGCCTCTCTCACACCCCTAAGCTCCCTGTAGCTGGAGCTGCTGTTGCTGTCTTTTCTTCACTTCTGTCACTTAGAGTCCAGCACAGCCCCCAGTACATAGTCACCCCCAGCAAATGTTTACTGGGGGTGTTTGAATTGAATGGTTTCCTTTCTCAGGGGAATCGGGAGTGATCTCTCCCACCTCCAATACATTTATACCCTGACAACCGACAGGCAGCATCTCCCACCTTCAAGTCTGTCATGGTCCCTGGATGACTGTCACACTTCTAGGGGAGCCCCAGAGCAGGTCTGAGGGCTGATCGGACCCCACAGGACTCCAAAAACCTGGCTGCAGTGTTGGCTCTCCTGTTAGGAGCTGGGTCACCTTGGGCTCTTTGAGGAAAAAAAAAATGAATGTAAGCAAGCTTTGCAAACTGTGAATTGCAGGCACTTGTTCAATTATTTACCACCTAGCACTTTCTGAATATCAATTCTATGTAGAGCTCTGTGCTAATGCCGGACACACTAGAACGGAATCAGTGAGGTGCTATCCTCAGTTGGCTTTGGGTCCAGGTAGGGAAATCGGCTATGCAAATAAGATCATTAACATACTAAGACAGTATTTCTAAGTCCCAGATGAGGATGCTAACCTGTTGGAGTCATGTCTGAGGGTTCAGATGGCTGGAGAAGGATTTCTGGAGCTGCTGAGTCTTGGGATGTACTTTAATTAAGAACCTCAACTGCCAAAATGGGGCCAATCTGAACAAATAGAGCCCTCAGTGAAGATCACAAACTTAAAACCTTTCACGACGGAAGAATAAAATAGTGATGCAGGCCAGTGATACAATAAGGAGCAGTGAGGACCTTGGCAAACCGAAACAGAATGTCCTGTCTACAAGGGATAAGAGTGACTCAACTCTTTGATATCACTGAGTTGTGAGAAAAGGGACCCACGATGCCAGCGCTTCTGCTTTTAAAAGAAATGCTTGAAATTGGGTTTCTATCTGATGTTTCTCAATTTTTAAAACACTGTTCCAACCTTACCCAGAAGAGCATGTCTATGTGATGAATTTGTCCCGGGGGCTACCAGTTATCTACCTCTACTTAAGATGAAAACACAAGTGCAGGAAATTGCTTCATTTCAAAGCTGTGTGCTCGCATCTTTCCACTTAACTACTCTGATAAACTGATGATTTCAGAATCTGTATCCTGCACTCCTGTCTATATACTGAGTTCCATATCCACATGTTTAGCTGCCCCATTGGTGTCTTCTTCTGGAAAGGTGCCTCAATCTCAACCTGTCCAACACAACCACATTTTTCTGCTCCAACCCCCAATCTATTCCTACTGCTTATTTGACGTTGGGCCTCAGTTTTCAATCTCTAGGTAGGCATAATAGTAATAACCTGACCCTCTTAATTTTCGGGGCTATTTGGAAGATCAAATAAAATGAAATGTGTGCAGCACAAGAGAAATTAGATGAGAGAGCATGCACAATGAGTATGAACTTAAAAGCTAACTCCAGGATGACTACACATTCTGCAACATACTTGTGTACATCTTCCTACTGATATGAGATGCAAGAGAAAAAGAGAGAAAGAGAGAGAGATACAATTTTGTTATATCTATATGAGTGTTACCCAGATGAAGAAGCAGCAATAATAAGACGTGAATTTTGCAATAATCTTTTGTTGCTCAGACCAGCCTGTCATCCAGAGGGGACAAATAGGGCTGGCATTCAAGTCACATCTCATTGTTGAGTTGGAGCAGCATGAACTTACTAAACTTTTTTTTTTTTTAGAGAATTGTACAGTCTAGGAATCACTCTGTTGGCTTCCCATTGTATTGGCCTCATTGCCCCAGGAAAGAATGCATAGACCTTCTCTAACTGAGGAACTTTTAGGACCCATTGTTGGGGGCCACATGAGATTAAAAAGGATTTGTGCAAGCCGGGCGCGGTGGCTCACGCCTGTAATCCTAGCACTCTGGGAGGCTGAGGCGGGCGGATCGCTCAAGGTCAGGAGTTCAAAACCAACCTGAGCAAGAGGGAGACCCCGTCTCTACTATAAATAGAAAGAAAGAAATTAATTGGCCAACTAAAGATATATATAGAGAGAATGAGCCGGGCATGGTGGCACATGCCTGTAGTGCTAGCTACTCGGGAGGCTGAGGCAGGAGGATTGCTTGAGCCCAGGAGTTTGAGGTTGCTGTGAGCTAGGCTGACGCCACGGCACTCACTCTAGCCCGGGCAAGAAAGTTAGACTCTGTCTCAGAAAAAAAAAAAAAAAACACACACACAAGGTAGATTTTAGTATTGTCCCCTATTTTGCAGGTGAGGAAAGCGAGGTTTATAAAAATTATATATTTTTCCAGTGCCACATATACACTAAATGGCAGAAACATTTCTTGTTCTTAAATCAACTTGATACCAAAAGGCATCTTTCTCAACACTATGCTAAGCCTCTCCTATAGGGAAACCTTCCTTATTCCTACTCAAATAGCAGTTAACCCTACAGAGTACTGTCCATTCAAGCCATCTACAATATTTTATCTTGCTAACAGCCTTTGGTTTTTCCACAACGTTGGGGGAATTAAGTCCAAATTCTGTAGATTGATTTTTAACAATACAGACTTATGCTAACTTTCTATTTTACCCCTTACTACTCCTTTTAATGAACCCCCTGCTGAAGCCCAAACGTCCCTTTCACTCTTTCCTTAGGGCACGGTGCACATCCTTACGTCTGGCTGTTATTGCTCATATCACATATTCTGTCTGGAATATTCTCTTTCCTCTTCTCATTTTAAAATACTACGCAGTCTTGTTGATTGATCTAGCTTTACAGTCCCCCCATTTCCATGGAGTTTCATAGACTATTCCACGCCATAAGGATTTGTCCCAATTCTGAAATCACAGCACTTAATATATCTCTGCTACATTTTTTTTGTTCAACTGATCTTTCAGAGCCTTGGGATTTTTAAGCAACTTATTGTATTATTTAACTTTAAAAAAACATAAAAATTCAATTTTCTTCTCAATTATAACTCAATAGAGTATGGGGGGTAGAGAGGTATAGAGAGTATAGAGAGGTAGATTGATGGGTGGGAGAGATTTATATATCATTCCCACTCTCTAGAAGATAGCAACACTAATAAACCCTTGAGGTTTATAGAAAAGAACGAACCATCTGTCTATTGGAGTAAAGGTGAATGTGAATTATATTTTAAGGTCTCACATCACATGAGCAGTTGTGTCCTTTACAAATGCTTATCGTTTCCTTTGATCTTTAATGGAAAAAATGCGTAAAAAGAAAATGGATTATAATTGTGTGTGTGTGTGTGTGAAAAAATTCTGATTTTCAGAATATTGCATTCACTCTTGGTGAAAGCATTTAGCCTTTCACTTTCTCAGGAGCTGAAAGAATCAAGCCATTTGTAACACGCTAAGATAAATGAATTTGAGATTCCCACAAATATTTGTTCTCCTGAGACTAGCCCCAGCATTGCTGCAGACTAAGACTGAAATATCTGCCCCTTCCGTGGGTGACTGTATAAAATCGCAGAGGACTTTGAGGAGGTCTTCGTAGTTTCCCCCAACACTTGCTTTCACACCTTTTTGTGCCACTGAGCAAACATTTTGTGTGTCTCTGTGTGTGTGTATAAAGTTTTATTGTGCACACAGAGGGGCTCAGACCTTCTGGGCAGCTGCTTTCTTCATGGCGGCCAGGACCTTTCTCAGCTCCTCCCACTTCCTCTTAGCACGAATGGGTGTCCCCACCCCCCGCCCACCACCCTTTTCTTGATGAACTTGAGGACGCGTTCGACCTTGGTGACCTTGAGCAACTTCATGACAGGCCACTCATATGGTGAAAGCCACACACCACCTCTCAGTTCAGGTCTCGCACAAACTTGGTGTGTCTGGTGAGGCGCCAGCACTGTGCCTGGACTTGCTCAGGCTCTTGGTCACCTTGCGGCCCTTACTGAGGCCCACCGCCGTGGGGTAGCGCAGAGCCAGGGCTGGAGTCTCCTACGGCTGCCACGGTGGAAGGGTTGCCCTGAGCAAACATTCAACAGGGAGAAAAATAATAGCAATTGGTTCCGATTGGTAAGAAACTCAACACATGATGCCAAGTTATAGTAGTTTTCCGGAGATTCAATGGGCTAAGTTACTAATGTATTAATGTATGTGTGTGTGTGTGTGCGTGTGTGTGTGTACTTCATCCATAAAACAGCATGGCTTCAATTTAAGTATTTATGAGAAGTACCAAAAAAAAAAATTGTTAAATGTGAAGAAATGTTACATATAGCATGTATGTAATATGTATGCATATATGTATACCCAATTTGTTTTTTAATCGATATTTTATTAATGCAAACATTATCCCTAGGGCTCCTTATGATCAAGCAATTAGAAAGCGCTCTGGAACTATCAAGGTCTCCTTCAACACTAAATAATAGGTCAGTCCTAGTGGGAGCTGGCTTTGTGAGGTACCTGCAGACATGAAGTGCTTCTTGGATCCTACACAAAAAGGATTGGAACCTACCACTAAGATTCTCTCTCAGCAGTACTCAAGGAATGGAGGAGAAACACTCTTTTGTCTCAGAAAACCTGCTTCTAAAATAACCACCACCTCAAACTCCACACCAGAAAAATTGTACAATGTTTCATTCAGATTTTGTGCTTTATTTCTTTGCCTCTTCCTAAGTCTCTGTCTTTTTTCCATTGGATTTTGCCCCAAACTATTCATTCAGTGACTATCTTGCTCCTCTCCTCAGGACTTGAAGAAGCTTCCAGAGGTGTGCTGAAGTCAAACTTAAGAGGGAGAGGGGTCTGTCAGTACTTAAAACAGAAGTCATTATGCTAACTGAGAGTTTTCTACTGACATGCTACTCAGAAGGCTGTGAATATAATTAGATTCTGGATTGAGCTTAGTTTCTTACTTACTGTCTAAATCATGATAATCCTTGTAGCTGTACCTTCATTTTGTAAAAGAAATAATTCCCTCAAACCATTCATTGGTAAATTGGCTCATATTTTGTTGCTCTGTGGAAATTAACTCTTTGGAATATTTTTTGGGGGGAAGGAGGGGATTTTATCTAATAAACAATCACTTTCAAGGTAGGAGACTCACACAGGGATTTTTGTTTGTGGTGGTTTCCTCTGGTTTGTGATGCAGAGGACAAGGATCCACCCACTTCTTCATCCCCCACTCTGCCATTGACTTGGGAATCCTGTGGCTGAATGCCAGTCGGTGGGTGGTGTCAGAGTTTCCAATCACATAGCCACCCCCAATGCAAGGGAGCTGGGGAACATCCCTAGCTGAACATCTTTTTCCTGCCACAAGTATTCACTATGGAAGGAAGAACAAGGAGCAGGGGAAAAATATATTTGGAAGTCAGCTAGCTCTCTCTACCACTCTCTATCACAAATGATTAAATCTCATCATTTCTTGCTTTTCTAATTCCTTAAACTTTGCCTTACTAGCACTCAATTCCATAATTTCTTATATAAGATTCTAATCATTTTCTGGTATCTGGTGGTTTATACAGAAAATTGAAAACCATTTTGGAGCAGAAACCATGATTCCCATCACAGGATCACTCCATCTACAGTCCTGGGACTCCAGTGAAGACACACTTTCCATTACAGTTGGAGAAGCCTCATCCCATCAAATCCCTAGTATTCGTACCATGTACCAGGGCTTCAATGGCAAAATGGCACTTCTGAATGTATTATACCTAACAAGTTATTCAATTCATTCTACTTAGAGAGTTATTTACACCTTCTCCATAAACCTTGGATTTACTCAAGATAGGCTTCAGATATTCTAGCCAATGACTCTGTAGTTCCTAGAATTTCAAGACCAACTTGGCCATAAACATTTACTCAATTTGTCAAAATTATAAAGATGGCACAAGAAGCTTTTGTGCTTTTTGTAGTTTTTGCTTTGCTTTTAAATGAAATACCTGGAAGGGTAAAGAAAAATGAAATTTTCTGAATTATGGTAATAATGTCACTAATAAAAATAATTTGCAGTTGTATAGTGTTTTAAGAATGTGGTTTACTTTTCAAAGTATTTTTATAGTGTTTATTATATTTAGTTTTTAAAATTGTCTAGTGGTATAGGAAGATGGGTATTATTATGTCTAACATAGAGTGAAGACATTTTATCCCAGTATGGATAAATCAGTTTCTTATATTAATGTAGGTTAGTGCTAGAACTAAGACTAGAATGGATGCCTTTGGGATCACAATCCATTTGTTTTTCACAAAATGCAATGAATTTTAAGCTCTTTGACAGTAGGGAAGGGTGTGTTTTAATTTTCATTATAGTGCAAATAGCACAGTATATCTATTTGTCCTTTGAATTTTTTTTAAATTAAAGAAACTGTCAGTATGAAGGCAGTGGTTTAATCATCACTATTTAGCATATCCACCACCCATTTTAATTTTTTCCTGTTCCCCTCATGGGCACAGAGTGAGGATATCTCCTATTGTATTGCTTTTGCATTATCTCTCAGCAGACCATTTCTGCAGTTTCAAGGAAAACATGAAAACAAATCACGAATAAATCCAGCATTATTTATAACCCAGAATTTTATTGCTGCACTATGGGATTGTCCAAAGTTTTTCTTCTTGATCTGAATGCGAAGATCAGGATGTGTCCTAAGTATTTCAGTACCTTTTAGGAACTTACTATGAAAGTATGATCCAAATTTGGAAGCCGCCTTTCCTTTCAAATTGCAATGATTTTTGCTTGCTGAGTGCCACGTGTTTACTCCTTCTGTGTGGAATAAGATTTATTTTTAATGTCTTAAACTTAAATTATTTGAGTTTCAAGAAGACCTAGGCTTGCTAATTAGTCTTCCAGGATTCAGTGGTCAAGGTTGTATTCCCTCACGCTGGTCCCGTCACCATTTTAGAAGTAGTAGTTGTATTCCCTTCCCAGCCTTCATTTTCCAGACTAAGAGTCCCTAACTCTTTGGTTTGTTTCTCTGAGGACATGCTACACACATAAATCAGGCTTCCAAGGAAGCTAAAAGAGGTAATTATTATTTGCATTTTGGGCATTTAAAAACTCAAAGCTCAGAGGTGAGGATACTTAATTCTAGCTACTTCACCAGATTATAAATTTCTCCTGGGAATGCAGTTCTTTCTGTTTGTTTTATCTATATCTCTACTCCTTAAGATTCCTGTGATACAACCATACAAATAACCCTGACTCTAGGGCTTTGAATAAGAAATACATTAGGACCCATCAATTTACTAATCCCAGTTCTAGTTGCTAGGTCTCTCGCAGCCAAGAAAAATAGACTTGTGCTATTATCTAAGGGATTATTGTAGCAAGATAAAAAGTACGGTTAAATCACTGAAGTGAGAGATTCACTTTTACTTTCTGTATTACAAAAGTATTTAAGTCTGTAGCATCTGGATCCATGCCTACCTGTCTTGAGTGATGCAGGGACAGACAATCCAAGTGTTCCGAGAAAAATCATCGTCCTCAAACTGAACGGTTTCCTATAGTTTAGTTGGTACTGAAGGACAAAGCAGAAGTTCTCTACAAGGTCTAATTTAAAGTTTTTTTTCCCTTCTTCGTTGGCCTCAGAGTTACATTTTAATTACAGTGCAATAATTTGAGGAACATTGGTAATAGGGAAAACTTTTAGACCTTTTGTTCTTTAGTGCAGTCAAGGGAAACCTCATTAGAGAGGATTTTCTTAGTTAGCAGGGCTTTGAGGTTAATGAGCTGTGAGTGATAATATATAGCAGTAATCCCTCCTGGCAATAACAGGTTGTATTTTATACATTCCTTAATCTCAATAGGAAAGGAGGTGATGGGAGAGGGTGAGAAGGAAACCAATTTAAGGGGCTCTGGGATGTTCCAAAAATCCCATTCTTAGTATGAATCATAATTGAAAACTTCACATGTTCAAACCAGAGAAGCTGAAAGTTGAATGGGTAAAAAACCTTTCTCCATAAACTAATTTCAGCGACAAAATGGTGACCTGTCTCTCCCAATCTGGACTGAATGAGGTTTCCCAGTGTTTGGCTTCGCCAGGGACTAATTTCCTTTGACTGTCACAAAAAGGAACTAGCAAGTTTGGAGTCATGAATCTCAGATCAATCTGAGAGACGTAAGGGACGGCAGGATGGATAGGATAATGGTGATAATAAGAGGACATCCTGAGCTGAATGCAATTTTAGGAATACAATTTATATCACTTAATTCCAAAGTAGGTTATCTCTGAAATGGACTGGAAAGCTTCATCAGGTGGTTCTATTTTCGGGGGCATTACTGTAGTCCATTACAGCCTTTTTTTTACTCACCCCATTTGGCATTTTCTTTATTGTTGGGGATACTCTAGAAACCTACTCAGTTCATATTAGAAGTTTGAAGAAACAGGGCTTCCTTTCTAAGCAAGTTTCAGAGCTCGGTTTGCTGAGCCACAATGCATCTTATTTGTGTGGCATTTGACACATTCATGCAAAGAAAGAAAGGAAGAAAAGAAAAATGAAGTTTCCTTTCTCCTCCATTGCCATTTTGGGTTTTAGAGGTTTGTATCCCTGAATAAGAATCAATCCTTTAGAGTCTTAAAAAAATAAGGTTCAGAATTCTTGTCCTGACAACTTGGAGTCATCCACGACTTGGCATCATCTAATCTTGCCATTTTACCTCTCATTTCATTTCTTCAAAACCCCTTGGTCAGAGCCAGGCTGGGATCCTCACTCTCTTCTAAATATGCAAAGCCCTTTCCACCTTTGCTCATTAGGTTAATGCTGCCTAGAGTGTTCTTCTTTGCTTCTAGATATCTGCCTCTTTCTGTTCTTTAGAATCTAACTTAGGAAAAGAAAAGAAAAGAAAAGAAAAGAAAACACCCACCTTACCTACTCCATGAAATCTTCCTACTACTTCATTTAGAAAACATAAAAAAAACCTCATCTTTTTCTCTGTAAGTACTATTTTTGTGAATATGTGTAAAAATATATTGAAAAATATTTGAAAGTGCTATATAATCCAAAAGTGCTTCTAAAGTTATTGGCACTATAGTGCTTTTTTCATAAAATGCATAGTATTTTAATGCTAAAAACATAGAAAGAAAATCATTTTAGGATGAAAGACAGTCCCACAAATAGATGTTACATGAAAAAAAGCAAAATTATTTTCCTCATTATTATTAATTATAAATACATGAATATTTAATTACCTACCAGTTCCTTAGATAATTCTTTGGTGAGTTTGAGAAACCATTCTTACAAGGGAAGATTGTTTGAGCTGAGAAATACTTCGTCTAGGTGTCTCAAAAAACAGAGGAAATATTCCTGTTTTAACAGAGACCTCCTTTCTGGGTGCTGGATTACTGAGAATACTCCTCAGCGTTTCTCTCCCTTGGCTTTCCTGGAGGAACCCTGCCAAATGCTTCTTCCCTTGCAGAGCTCTCACCAACAGAGAACTCCCTTTTTGTTTATCTCTGCAAATGAGGTAAAGCAAAGGATCTCTCTCATTTTATTTTTTCATCCCACAGTGGGACCAGAGACACCAAGAACAAACACTCTGGGTTGAAATGCATGTACATTGTTCTACCCAGGGAGATAGTGTCAGGGCACATCAGGCCTCTGCAGCTTTGCACTCTGTCTGCTCTTATTCAAGTCCCTGGGGTGCAGGGTCAGGGTCTCAGTGTGCTGTATGCACTTCTTTATCTTTATAGGATCTGAAGTTCAAAAGCGCTTCCTTGTGTTCTGCCTTCTACTTGAAGTATCTCTTCTCTTTCAACCTGCAAATACCCTCCTTCACACCACTCACTCATTTATATTAACTTGCATTTCCTGCCTTTGTTTTATCATGTTGATTTGAGACTGGTGATTTCTGAGGCACATCTGTAGTGACTCCTTCAGCAGAAGAGTTAGATTGATTGCTGAGTCCTTTAATTTTACAACCTCTTATGTTAGTTCTTAATAATCGCTGAGTCAAGATTTGATTGAGAGAATAAGCATCGATTGGCCCTTTGAAAATTATAGGTCAATAGAGAAAATACATAAACCATTTCTCTATGGCTTTTAGTGGAATAAAATTTTAGAGAAGAAAATCTAGGTGAGTGGGACAACTTTTTCATTTTTTCTCCCAAGCATAACATTGAGCCTTTTGGCACTTAAGAATGAAATTTTACATATTTCTTTTATCACACTACATAGAAGAAAACAAATGCTTTGATAATAGATGCTCTTTTACTTCTGCGTATCCTGTCCACTAACTAATACAGTATTTTGCACATGATCTGTTTCATAGAATTGCCGTGATATGGATGTTGCTTATTCTCATGGCTTACAGTGGTACCACCATTAAAGGTGTTGCAATGCCTCATCAAGGAGACAGATGCAACCCTCCCTTTGAAACTGCAGATATCCTTAAGGAAAACTAAGGAAGATGTGTGCTCCATAATAACTCCAGCCAGAAACAGCTGTATCACCTTAAAATATTAAAATGACTTATGCCTGATCAATATTGAGAATATCTATATCTGGCTAATTGAAAAGGAGTCCAGTACTATTTCAAATTTTCTTTATAATTCATCTGGCTTGCTGGTATGGGGAAAAATATAGGTGGAGGGAAAAAAAGAAAGAAAGAAGTTTTACATTAGTCACATAATCCCTAATAGGCTTTTAAATAGACAAGAGTAGGTAAGGAAGGACTGAGGTCATTTGTGTTATTTAAAATGAGTTATTTCAATAACTCTGATAAAAATCAGTTGATAGAAGTTTGGAAATAAAGTGTAATACTACCACAGAGTCATATTGTTGGTGACAAGAGAACTAAAAAAAATAGGGAAAAAAATAACTGGCTGGTAATATTTTAAAGGGTAACCAATGCTCACTAGCAGCTGCAGTAAGACATTAAGTAATAGAGCACAGTAATGTTAACTGCTCTCCTGGTAAGCGTGGTAAATGAAATAAACCCCAGCATCCGGGGTATCATTAATCTATAGTGAATAATGGCAGTGGTAGTGTAAGGAGATTAAAAAGGGCATTGTAAACATTTGTGGCTGTATAATATACAAATTAAAAATGTGAGAACGCTTGCAGCTGCATAATCTACAAATTAAAAAGTGTAATAGCATGGCATTAATTACCGGCTGATCAATTCCCCCATAATTGCTGGCATGTAGATGAACAATTATAGGTCCGAAATGTTATTTGAGAAAGAGACATTGACCTTGGAACTGTAAGGAATGATACTCTGTTATAAGGTAATACAGGATCCTATCAAATTCGGTTCCAGTATTTGTAGCAGCCGCCAGCTCAGCGCAGGGCTGTAATCACCACACTATTTCTTTCGATTATGGTGCCAGAGGGGTTACACATTGTTTTCTCTTTTTGAACAGAAACACCCAGTGACCTTCAGCCTTCTGAAAATGGGACCATCAGGCCTCATTTCCAAGTTCAAACAGTTTTAATAAAAATGAAATAGCAGGAGATAACGTACTTTACTCCTCTAGTCCAACAGAACAGTTTGGAAAGTTGGAACGACAAACTTTCTTCAGATGTGAACATTCTGACTGGGATTGTGGCTGTAGATCAACTATTTTCAAGCTGATAGCTGATAGTCAAGTAACTAGAGACTCAAATATTTATTTGATATCGGAAGTCAGAACATTTATCTTTATTCTCTAGCCCTCAGCCCTCCTTAATATCAGAGGATACAGCAAAACTCTGCTTTGGTTGACAGTTTGCTGTTACGATGACCAGTAAGATAAGTGAGCTAGCATCTAGCACAGCACTTGCTACATCAGACGTGTGGGTGAGGTATCACACATTAGCTCTGTTAGTACCGTTCTTGACCCTGAATTATAACTTGACATACAGGAGTTGACAATGCTCTCGGTCCCCTTCATTCATTTGTTAAATGCCACAATCTGGATTTTGCTTGCTGTCCTTCATTGAAACTGTCTTCATCGAGGTCACACTAATTGCCAGCCTAATAGACGTAGTTTACACCTCACCTTACTGACCTTCCTGTGGAGCTGGACTCTGCTAGCCACTCTCTTTATCAGGAAACTCTCTCCTAGCTTAATATTTGCCAACTTTCAAGGGCTGCCTCAGCTTTCTTTACATTACCCATGTCAGTGGATATCAACAATATCAACCTCATTCTTCCTTCTTTCCTAGACTCCATTCTTTCCCAGTGGAGTTCTATCTACTTATTGAGTATCTCAGAGCTAAATCTCTGGTCCTGACCTCCTCTCTAATTCTCAAAACCTACAGCTGAAACCCTACTGAGCCTCAGCAAATGGAGGGCTCAGCCTCTCAGAGTCCCATGTGCACTCGCGCAGGAGCTACGGAGTCAGAACCTCCCTCCTCCTTCTCCCCTGGACTAGCCAGACTAGACTGCCCTTTCCATCGCTAAAGCTCCCAAAATCCTCATGCCAAGTCAATCACGAAGACCTTTTCATATTATCCTCTAGGGTTTTTTCCCCTCATCTTACCCTATCATTCCACTGTTACTTTCTTCTTTGTCTTTTACCAGGATTCTTGCCATAACCTCACAGATTTTTTTCTCCTCCACGTTAAATACTGTTCCCCACACACATTTTCCAACTTATTCTCTATGGGACTATCCATAGTCATCACTGGTCCACTCATAATTTTTCAACTGCTTTGTATTTTCACTGAGTAAAGCTAAGCCATTCATCATGACACACAAATCCTTACGTAACCTGGTCCCTACTTAATTCTCCAACCATATATACTGCTGCTTTGTGATCTTGCATGTTGGCTCCAGCCTTAATTAACAACAACAAAGAATGCTTTAAACCAAGTCAGCTTTATTAAACCTGATGGTTTTTGCATATACTGTCCCCCCTGCTTGGATTCCCGTTCCCTCTTTTGTCTGTAGGAAATGTCCCATCATCATTTTTCAAAGATTACTTTACACATCATTTCCAGTGGGAATCCTTCCTTCTCACCCCAGACAAAGGTTCCACTTCCTTACCTCCTTATCCCAACAGATGCTTCAGTTACCACACTTTTCACAACATGCTGTTTTTCTAAATGGCTGTCCTCTCTCCTGTGAGAGACGTGTGTCTTTGTAAATGTATTGTTGTTCTTATCAGAAAGCCTGATATTCAGTAGGCATGCATTGATTTTTATTTTGTGGATTATATCAAAGTTGGTAAAACCAAAAGAAGTGCTTGACAATTAGAAATAAAGTGGTGAATAGAGTCCGGGAACAGGGGCTCATGCCTGTAAACCTAGCGCTTTGGGAGGCTGTGGCCGGAGGATAGCTTGAGGCCAGGAGTTCAAGACCAGCACTACCAAGAGTGACACTTCATCTCTACCAAAAATTAAAATTAAAAAATAAAAAGCAAGAAAAATTAGCTGGGCATGGTGGCCCCCACCTATAGTGCCAGCTACTCAAGAGGCTGAGGCAGGAGAATTGCTTGAGCCCAGGAGTTTGAGGCTACAGTGAGCTATGATGATGCCACTGCACTCTAGACCAGGTGACAGAGTAAGACCCTGTCTCAAAAAAATTTTTGAAAAGATGGATAGAGCACTACTCTGCTTGGATGACTTTGCTTAATGTTAAGTCAGTTGCAGTGGAGATAATAGCAATAGTAACGGCAAATGACAACACGAGTAATAGTGTAGCTAGTTAGCTAGTATAACTAATATAACAAGTAAGAGTAATTCAAATTCTAATCACTTCCTATATCCCAGATATGTGGTTTTCTTTTGGTGAGAATTATCTCACTGGATCTTCACAACAGATAAGGTAACTGAAACTCAGAGAGTTTTTACAAAGCCTGTTCAGAGTCACATAGCTAGAATGTTGCAGAGCTGGAATTCGATCCATTGTTGCCCGATTCCAGAGTCCATTCTATTCACCATTAGTTATTTCACCTCTCTCATCCCCACCCCCCTCCACTTTCCAGTACTGGTTAAATTATATTTTCATTAAATAGCTCATTTTTTATTAAAAATACAGAATGATGTGTTATTTTAGATCTGTTTAGACACAGAACATTCATCCTTGTATAGACAACTTCTTAGCTTGCAGATTTAAAAAAAAAAAAAACTAAATACTTTGGAAAGAGACTGACCTCAATGAAGCTTTCATTTGAAGCATTTTAAGTCACATATCACACACACATAACAAACAAATTTTCAAATAATACCAGCTCCTTCTCCCAAAGTAATATTCATCAATTTCTACACTTGACTGTTCGGTCTATTCAATACAATTATGGAGATTTGAAATACACAATAGATATTGATTTAGTCTCTCACATAGAGTCCATTTAAAAATAAGAACTTAGAAGGGCATTTTGAGTAAAACCATTTGCATAAAAAGTAAAATCCTGGAATATAGCTTCAGTTTCATCTGAAAAGAAGCCAAAAAAAAAAAACCACATAAAATTAAAGAAGCAACTATTTTCAGGAACTTTTAATAGACTCTCCCCTTTGTGCTAATCAAAATAATTAGTGTTTCTATTATTCCTTTGGAATCTCACTGTAGAACTCTTTACTAAAGAAAGGAATTCAATGGTTTAAACAAATGATTAGCATTTATATTATTACAGGAGCAATACACAAGAACATTATTTCCTACAAATCATAATTCAGAGTTATGAAGGAAAGTGTTTCTACCACTACACTGGAAGTTTGTGGAAACTTACCATGGAAAGGAATTTACTATAAAGTATATAAGACTGGACCTACAGAGAAAGAAAAAACAAAAAATAGGAAAACAAAAAGGAGAAGAGGGTGCTTTTCAAGTGTCCAAACAAACTTGCCCTCAGCTGGTCCTATCCACATGGTAGATGATCAGTGGCCCCTTAGAATAGCACTGGAGCATCTCTCCATGGGACTAGCCTTGTGTTCTTGCTTCTGTTCCAGAGAAACTAAGACAGCTAGCAAATCTAAGAGAGTAAGAGGAAGAACTTTCAATTTCCAGTTTTTTATTGGCTTCTCTACAGGAAATATTTTGAAGAGAAAAAAAAATCTCAAATTTAGAAAAATAGTACATTGTTTTAAAAAGTCAAGTAATATGGCCACTATTGGAACTAAATAATTTTGATAAAAATCTGTTTTGTGAATAAGCTAACTCAGTTTAAGTGATATAGCGCAGACACAACGTCCCTCAAGAAAATGGAAGATTTTCATTTCCATGGCATCATTAATAATTTTCTATTAAGTATTAGAAAAACTTACAACTTCTCTGTAAGGTTTCTTAGTATCTCTCCACTTCTCTTTCCATGATTTGGATCACTAGGGAAAGCTCCAGTCTGCCCCTCTTCCCCTGATCCCAACCTAATTCAGATGCAAAGACGAGTTGCACGAACAAGAGTGGATCATCAGTTTCAAGATCACTGACTGGAACAAGATGTCAGAGTTACATCCACTGGGTCCCTCCTTCAGTTCTCCCTCAGCAGGGCAATGTGGAATGAGCCTTGGTCACCTTAGGCAATGGGGTTTATTCAACCTGTGAAAGACTTAGGAGAGGTAACTTAGAGCTGCCTGCTCTAAGCTCATGAAATACTTCTGTATCCCTTCAAATTGTTCTCTTCTTCTCTACATATTTTTTTAAAAACTTATTTTAGAACGACAAGAAGTTGCAAAAACAGTACAGAAAATTCTCATGTACCTTTCACTCAGCTTTCCCCAATGACAACGTTGCCCATAACCATGGTACATAATTACCACAATTTACAGGATACTGAAGTGTTCCATTTCCATCACCACAAAGAAATACCTTCTAATTATCCCTTAACAGTCCAATCCTCCCTCAGCCCTAACCTTGGCAATCATCTGCATGTCCTCCTGTCTTTGTGTATATATGTGGGAGAAGGCATTATTTTCACAATTCATGCTTTGTAGAACCAAGAAGAAATCTTTCTGTGGAAGAACGCATGTAGGAAATGCTATGTACATGTGAGTACCTTTCATTGCAGATTCATGATGCACGGCAATATATTAAATATTCTAAGTTTATAAGCAGGAAAGAAAGTTGGATAACTTTATTCGACATAGTTTTTTTCAAAGACATCTGAGCAGTGAACATTTTTTACATTGTTTGACTACTATGTTGCATGCTGGGAGGGGTACTCCTCAGGAAGTAAATTTGAAAGGAGCTGTCCTACATAATCTTCTGCTTCCAAAGAAATTGTTTTACTCACTGTTCTTTGCACATGCCGTAAGTATTGCCATCTCTGCCTTTCTGACTTATATTCTTTACTTGCCTGAAATGCCCTCTTCATTTTTTTGGCTGGTTTAAGCCTGGTGCCTAGCACAGGGCCTTCATGAAACAACTCTGGATCTCTCTAGCAGAGTAAGCTGATATGGAAAGGAACCGAATTTACTTAGAGGTTGACATGTTCCTCTATCTCCCAGTAATAACTCTGTGACCTTGGGCAAGTTACTCAACAGTTCAGAGCTTGTTTGTTATTTACAAAATATAGATAATACCAACCTCATAGGAATATTGTGATTATTTAATTTGACAATGTATGGAAAGATCCTGGTGCATGCCAGGACTCAATGAATGCAAATTCTCCCAAACTTCCAGTCCAAAGTAGGTTTTATTATCTGAACTGCTGCAGCACCAGTGACTTCTGGAAAAGCTAGATAATGTTTTACCCTGAAATAGTGTGGGATTTTTGCTATCAATGTTAATTTATACACATCAAAATGAATATTAAAAAGGGAAAGGAAGTATAAGAAATGGTGTGACAGAAGAAGAACATTTTGTAAAGGCAAGGGACCCACATAGACTCAGCTGGAATGACTTAAAGAAGTTCCCAAAGAAATTTGAACTCCAGAGATCCATCCCATTTCTAATATTTACAACATTAATGACTTCTGGGACCTTTTGGCAAAGGTACTAAGTTAGTGTCTCATATTAATGCTTAGTATTCTCTTTTTTGCCACAAAATTACTTGCTGAGGATATAGCTTATTCTTTCTTCCTTTCTTCATTTGTTCTTCTTTTTTTTTTCCTTTATTCTATCCAGGCCAACATCATATTTTCTTGGGTAACCAAAATCGCCTCCCCACTACCTTTCATCTTGTCTTTCACCAGTTCAATCCTCACATTGCAGCAAAACAGAACCAATTAAAATATGGTTAACATATTGCCACACTGTTTAATCCCCTATCTTAGTGATGTCTTCAGTACTTTTAGCATAGATTTTAGACTCCATATTTCTTTTTGATTTTGTCCTTCTCTGTCCCCCCTTCATGATCTCTTTCTTACTTTCTCCCTTTGTATGTTCAGCTCCAGCCCTACAGAATTTCTTTCATTTCCTCAGTTGGACTATGTTCTGTCTGAACCTTCGGACTCTTGCACATGCCAACTACTCTTCAAGGAGCATGCTTCTTGCTCTCCTTCTTTTATCTGGCCTCTTTCTAGTCTACTCAACCTCTAGTTCTCAGATTCAATGTTACTTCCTCAAGGAATCCTTCTGTCACTCTCCAGGCTTATGTTGCATGCCCCTTTAATTGGCTCATAAGACCTCGTACTTCTCCTGCCACTGTATTCATTCCCACCCCGTATTCCAAGTGCCTGTTTACTTGCATATATTCTTCACTGTGATGCAAACCTTCACCTTGTATGTCCAGCCTGTTCATAATTGCATCCTCAGAGTCTAGTTCAGTGACTGAAACATAGAAGGCGTTTAGTAAATGTTTGTTGACTATATTAATGAAAAAAAGCATTTTCTCTAAGCCACAGATGGACCCAGGGAACATCACAGAGCAATAAACAGGGTCAATGACATAGTGCTAAAGCACTGATAGCATGGGTAAAGGGACCCAAAGTCAACATCTCTCCCACCATGTTTTCCCATGTGCTAGTACCACTTAGCTATGTGGTGAATCTCCCTTGTAATAGTGATCTCTGTTATGTTACATTTTGTATTACCTCTCAAAATGAGTAAAAGTATACTGTGCACTGTGAAAAATGATCCTTAAATGTTTGCAACCCACTTCCTATTATGGTGGAACACCCTCAGTAAAACTGAACTTCTCCTATCCAGGTCAAATGGTACCACATTAGTGTCAGATTGGAGCAATATGAAATTCACCCATCCCTAAATTTTTGAAGCCAGTCCTCACCCTCAATGTGAGTCAATAAAGTTATAAAGCCTTTCAGTTCAGAATACAAAACACCCCATTGCACATTTCCTATTCCATATTTCTAGGCTAACTTATTAGAGATGCATACACCATTTGCTGTTGCTTTGTGACATTGGCAAATGCTTTTAAATCTTCTAAATGTTTTTTAAAATGTGTGAAATGTGTTCTTTTCAAGGATGTGAAAGTGAACTGAGGCCAAGTGGCAGTGGGTGTGTTGGCTATAAATCTACTCAATACATAAACATATGCATATTGAATTTTTCATCACCAGGCAGACTATAAAATATCCACCTTGTTGAATGTGTTATTTGTAATGTGCAAAGTTCACACTGCTAAGAGAACCATAACTTTTGCATTCATATTTTGTTCTATGACATGCAAAAGTGAGTTTATTTTTCCTGAAACATAAAACTAAAGTTTTGTGAATATAAGACTGCATCAGATTAAGAGCTAGATATAAAAAATATTTTTACTCTTCAAGAATAGATTTTAGTCTTTTACTTCATATTAATTGTAAAATTATTTCTTTTTGTTTTCTGACATATGTAGAGTATACCAAGTTATCATTTCTTTGCTCTTCTGAATGGATGTAGTAAATATGACAGATTTTTAAAATTTCAATATAAAAATTATTTATTTGCACATTATGCATTATATATATACTATCCATTATACATATACATATAAAATGCTAAAAGTTATAGTATTTAGACATTTAGTAGATGGATTTGTCCACATGGTTATTTGCCACTTGACTCCCCCTAAAAAGAAAAAAAAAGGTTCTTCTTTCAGTTAAGTAGGTCTCAAAGAAACTGTCTCCTCTTAAATAAGTAAAAGGATAAAAAATCAATGAGGACAGCACTGTCCTTTGGAGAATGGACCTTGCCTTTAGGGTTTTGTAATCTACAACTGATTTAATAAGATTTATTCTTTTTGTGATTTATGAAACACTACTTGTGGTTGAGAAATAATTCAGCATTATTCTGGACAGGATATGAAGAATGACTCTTTTCAGCCTTTAAAAGGAGCTTATTCTGCTATTCTTTTAGGCAAAGAAATAAGACTGCTAATCTTAGACACTATTCCCCTCACAGATGGTACTGGTCAGATCTTGTTCTTTTGGATGAAAATGTGAATTTTATACCTTTATTACAGTAAAAGAGTTGAGCCACAGCTTAAAAAGGGGATGTGCTCCTAGGTAAAGGGTAAACTGTCTCCATTCTGGACTGCAGTACTTGCTAGAAGCATTTTTTTGTTTTTTTTGGCTATGAAAAATAAGAAAGACTCAAATGCATAAATTGTAGCAGATGCTTCCTTAACTTACCTTAGTGAAATAATTTTGATGGGTGGCTATGAATCTATAAGTAATGCTTACTTCTGAAATGTCTTAATTGCTTTTAGAACTATTTGAGGCATTTTGAATTGTATCTGTTTTTATTGTAATATGGAATTGTATTGCCATTTTTATGAAGTGGCATCTTTTTGATGCATGGAGGTTTTGGGTACATTTGTTATCCATCATGAGGAAACCAGATAAGTAAATACTACAACTATAACTGAAATGCTTCTTTTTTACGTGAATAAATGAAAACCATTTTGAATCTGAAGGCAGAAACACTCTCTCTGCAGACTGACAAATGGCATATTTGTTTGGTTTCTAGAAACTTGTGTCCGGCTTCTACACTGTGACTGAGGGAAATGTCTGTCTCCTGCATGACAAAGCCTCTGAGATGGAGGAGCTCTCTCCTTGGTGGAACTAGAAGAGGTCAACTGAATGGACCATAAAGAAAAATGGCCCTTGTCTATATAATTTCTATTGAGTGGGATAAGATTCTTTCTATCTGATACACTGTGGCTTATCTGTTTCTCTACATCACAAAATTCCTTTCAGCTTGCTAATTCTTTCCATTAATGTTACTAACATATAACTTTGTACAAAAGTATTATTAAGAAGCAGTTTGTTAAGACCCCTTTGAACACTTATAATTCTGTGATTAATCGGCCTTTAAGATAACTCCCAACACTGACTATATTGAGTGTATTTTTTTTGTATGTGGTCTACCCTGGAGATATATGGCCTGATTTTCTTAACAGCTAAAGCAGAACAACCCACCTTTGGAGAAAGAACTACTTCGTGGAAAACTGATCAAGCAATTCAAAAGAATAACCAGATTTTTAACCTCTGACATGTACTAAAGGTTAAAAGAGCTTTTCTGGGAGCCAGATGTCAAATTAATTATAAGGATTAAATCTGATAGGATGATTTGTTCATCTTGAGGATTGTTTTGGTAATAGCAAGAACAAGTTATATAGTGCAGATATTATTGTTGGTCAGGTAAGACATATATCGGGTAAGCGATTGGCTGCAAGAGTATTTAGAGTAAAGGGAACAGGTTTAAAGACAGCGAGGCCATCTACACCCTGCTTCCCAAACTATAATGAGGATACGAATCTCCTGGGTGTCTTGATAAAGTCTAAGCTCTGATGCAGAATTTCTCAGTTAATACCCATGATGCTGCATTTCTAACAAGCTCTCAAGTGATGTCAATGGTACTGGCCCATTAACCACACTGAGAGAAGGAAGGTTAGACAATGTTACAAAGAATTCAAAAACTGTGAACAATATCTTCACCAACTCAGTGAGTAGGGCAAAATAATGATTTAATATAAATTTGGCAGAGTAGGAACTATGTTCCATTTTCTTTGGTACAATTTCAGTGTGTCCATAGAGTTCATTTCTGGATATTGATAATAATATCAAACCCCTATTCTTCAAATGCAATGGCATTATTAATTTACTTTCTCTTAGGCATGGCTTTCATCATTCATAAAAACAGGACATGAGAAAATGTCATTACCATTTTCAAAGTAAGGATCAAAGAATTTACTACAAACTATAGACTAGTAAGATTTATTCTAGACACAATTCTAGAATAGCTATTAAGGGACTGGCTTGTAAGTGCCTAAGAAAAATTAGCCACATATTAGCCACAAAATAGGACTTCCTGAGTATCTACTACACAAGTCATGTTCTAATAGTTGAGTTTCTTTGTCAGTAGATATTTCTAGTCAGGCTTTCCATAAAATATTTCACAATATCACTTTCATTAAATTTGAGAACAAAATGTAAAAATATAAACTAAATACAAGAAAATTTGCTTTCACTCATTAATATTTGAATAACCATACAAAAATAAGGCTGATTAATTGATTAAGGTACACTGGTAGAAATTTCTAGAGTTGGACTAATATTAATAGGTTAGCTCTCCTCTTTTTTATCTAACAATTTTATTAATGCACAGTAGTCCCTTGGTGTCTGTGATGGCTTGGTTCCAGGACCGCCCACAAATACCAAAATGCCTGGATGCTCAAGCTCCAGGTATAAAATGGTGTAGTATTTGAACATAACCATGCACATCCTTCCATATAGTTTAAATCATCTCTAGATTACTTATGCTACCTAACACAATGTAAATTCTATGTAAAGAAGTTGTTGTACTATATTATTTAGGGAATAATGACAGAAAAAAGTGCACATGTTCAATACAGACATAAATTTTTTTCCAAATATTTTCTATCCTCGTTTTGTTTAATCCACTGATGTAGAACCTATAGATATGGAAGTCTGACTGTATTAGATAATTATAATAAAGAGACATTGACATCTACATTTTACATAGCATTGAGCTGTGAGGGATAGCAAAGATATTGACAGGCTGCTGAAGTGACAAGTCATATATTGAGCCTGTGTAAAAGTCAATGAATGCTTTCTTCTAAAGGTCTTTGTCTTATGCTCTATTATAAAGTTTAAGTATAGGAACTCTTAAAAGAAAATGAAAATTTTTATAATAAATTTCTCATATTCTTGAAGGGGTCTGCGTGTTTTAAAAAATTAAGAATCACTGTTTACACAGTCCAAGATAGGGAAAGCGAGGGGATAGTCAAGAAGCTCTGCCATGGCAAATGGACATAGACTCGAGATTGTCCGTGAAGTGCAGGTGGACAGATGGGCAGAAAGAGATGGTGCCAGTGCTTGTTTACATTAGGAAAGACTGAGAGAAATAGCATAAAGAAGGTGCAGGATCAAAAATGTGCCTGGCCTGTGTAGAAACATGGAAGAGACTATTCATAAAGGGTGAAAAGGCCGTGTTGGAATGAGGCAAAACACTGCATCTAGAAAAATCACGTTATTGTCCCATGTTTAATTTCACTTTATAGATATCAATTTATTTACTGTTCATTAACTATTGGTTTTAAATATAGTTAATAAATGTTTTGAATCCCCATAAAAATGTTTAATAAAAGAATGAGATTCTAAGTGAATACAGAATACAAGATATATAATTTTCTTTTTCAAGAGGTACCAGTTATACAGTGGAAGAGGATTTTGGGTACTTCAGTCTCAGGATCAAAGGCAGGGACATGGAATCTGCAAACCTCCTGCCTCACAGTGCCACATACCTGGAGACATTTGTCCCTCTAGTTACACTTGCCTGAGTTCAATTTTTTTCTTACTTCAATTTTCTTTCGACATTCTCGCTGGTCCCCTTTTGGCTTTTCTCAGCGGAATGTTTTAATATAAATCAAACTGGATTGGGAGGACCGCGGATGTGCGTGTGTGTGTATGTGTGTGCACGCACTGAGTGAAGTACAGCCTCGAAGTCACAGATGGCACATTAGAAAAAAGAAATACAGTAAAATGAGTAAAATATATTCTCATTCACAATTTCCTAGAGGCCCCTTGGTTGTTAATTGAAACTTTTGTCTACTTTATTGAACAATAAAAGTGGCAGCAACTACTCCCACGTGTCCTTCAGTATTAAAAAGAGGATAAAGGGTTCCTGGCAAAGGTGACAGAAATTAATGCAGCGAGCCCAGCTATCAAACACTCTGATATGTGAATTGCCTGATATTTCTATAATGCTGTCTTATGATTGGAAATGTTATCGCTTCTATTGAATCAATAGAAAATGTTAAAGCTCCACAGAACCCCAATTACAAACTAAAGCTGGAAGGTTAACATCTGGGAGCAGCAGAGATAGAAACAATCTCTATTGTCACACCTTCCTGACAAGTAAATGTCAGAAACATAACGCCTTCGCCTGGTCTCAGCACGGAGCACATGTAAAAGAGTGATTGTAAGGCTGCCTCAAGTCAAATCGCCTGTCATCTCAGCTTTGACACGGAATTACTTTTGTTTTATGCATCTATTAACCTTGAACTATCAGCATTTGTTTTAATGTTCCAGTCTGAAGTGACCTAAATGTTCTTCTCTCTTGCAGAGGGGATCTGTGAGAGAAAGGAGCATGTAGCCCGAGTTGGGGCTGGTCTTTATGGGAAGGCAGAGTGTCTGTGATTGGAAGGAGCCCCTTTCTCCCAAATGGCAATGCCCTGCATAGAAGTCTACCATTACAAGGGCACTCCTTTGTGTTCTAAACCATTGTTCTTTTCCTAAAATTGCTCTGTGAGAATGCAAACATCACATCTGTGATGGTATAGTTACCAAATAACCTATTTTAAAAGAAGTTCTTGGAGGAGTCAGTAGAAGAGAGGCGGAAAGAAGAAAGTTCCATTTTTTATTGCAAAAGGTGATACAGGGAGATTAAGCAATTTAATTTTGACCTGAATCCCAATATTATCCTATTTCATATCTCTTTTCACTCTTGCTAGACCTTGATTTTAGATGTTCTACATCCCCCACATTAGCTTGGCTGGAATCCTTTAAAGAATACCCATCTCAGCTTCCTTTTAACATCACACTAGGTAAGGCAACCCTGAGTAGAAGTTATGCTCCACTCTTTCCTTTCTGGTGCATTATTTATTTATTTATTTTTGCTAAATCACAAAGAAATGTCAGTTTCATTTGACTTATGGTACCAAATTATGAAGTAATTCTTTTTCTTGTATTTTTTTATCTCACATGGTGGTATTTGAGTCTGGGTGCTAGAAATCCTGCTTTGCCCTTGATCTAGTACTCTCTGTACCCCAAAACATATTTTGGGCATATTTTGTCTGAAGCTTTTTGTCAGGGATAAGCCTGCACCTTTTTGAGGTCCAATTTCTTTACCTGTATGTCCAAGCTAGATGCAGCTCAGTCTTCCCAGGTAGGAGGCAACTCAATAGAAAGTTCCGCCTGAACCAGAGCCTGTTTTCAACACATAAATTCCTTACTACTTTCAGAAGACGACTTCTAAGTCTTCCTGTTTGCACTCTCCTTGACTTTTCGTTGCCATTGCTTGTCTGTGAAAGATCTCAAATTGTCAATTTATTTGCCAAAAAAGATGACTACCATACCTTGCCTTTATTAGTTAAGGAATCTAGCTCTCTTCCATTCCTGAGATCTCCCTTCATTTGGTGCATACAAAAGACAGCTTTCTTACTCCCATGAAGCACACACTCTGGAACAAGAGTCCCAGGGCACATAATCATTCTCTTAAGTAGCAAGCATTTCTATGGCGCATACTAAATGCCAGACATTGCTAGAAGCATTTAATACCTACTAACACATGGGCTGTCCACAAGAATCTTATAAGGTAAAAAGTTTTGTGATCCCTATTTTATAGATGAAAAGCTGCGGCACTGAAATGTGAAACTAAAGTCATAGAGGTAATATGTAGTGGGACCTATATTTGAACCCAGAAAATCTGCTCCAAAACCTGTAATTTTTATACTTTGCCACCCCACTTTATACACAGCCACCCCACTAATCACCTAAGGAGCTTCAGGTTAGGAAAAAAAAAAGACGATAAAACATTTATTGAACACTTACCATAAACTAAACACTCTGCAAGTGTTGTATATGAGTACTTTATTTAATCCTCACAAAAAAACCCCCAAAAGATTAAGCAAAGTAAATTGATTTGCACTAGAACACACAGTTAACTAAAACTCTGACTCCAAAGCTCAATCTTTTCAGTCTAGTTGAAATGTCAGTATATTAATATAGATAAAAAGATAATATGATAGTGTACTCCTTGGTGACGCTGTGGCATAGAGATGATGTGTTAAAGCAATTCAGAAGTAAGCAAAGCCTTGTCACCTTTCTCAGTAAGTCCTACTCCTGGATGCCAAAAACAGGTCCCTGCTGGCTCTGTGAGGCCATTTTCCTGTGACCCTTACCTTTTCCAGATTGATTACCTATATCATCACTTCATTTTAATAAACCTCTATTGCCAGGAGTGACTAATTTTATAGCAGGGATGAGAATTGCACAGACACATAAGGAAATTCTTAAGACAATAGCCTTGAAAAATATGTCTCTATGTCAAATTAGTACATGTTTAGTAAACTTAACTTTTTAAAAACATATTTTATTCATAATTTGGCTGTATATTTTAGATTCTTGATTGCTCTATAATCAGACCTCACATTTATATCTTTTTTTCCTTTGTGAGAACACCAGTTTTCATGAACTGTTTCAGATTAGCTCAATTCTAAAAGCAAGGTGGCTGACACTAACCTCTATCGAACCACAGCAACATAAACATCAAATTGTAGCAAGGGATTTCATTTTTCTATGAGCAATGATAAAAACACTGTCCATCAGTCTGGAAAAGTACTGTCTTGGTGAAATAATGCCTGTGGCCCAGAAGTGAATAATTACTACAGCACTCATTCAGCAAAATTCTCTTTGAAGTTAGTAAAAGTTTACATTGAAGGAAACTGAAGAAATAGATTTGATCATGACAATATTTCTCTGTTTCAGGCCAGGGGATATTTAGGGAAATGCGTACTGCCGAAATGATTGGATGAGTGTATTCCCAGATAAGGCGATTCGCGCACATGATGACGGGGATAAAAGTAAAAAGACACGGTGTTACTCATACCACCAAGCTCTAATTCACATTTATCTAGCAGTCCTACACACCAAATTGCATATTTTCTCCATCATATTTGTGGGCCTTAGGATCAAAGAAATCTAAGTCTGGCAGGCAACTTTATGAAAACACAGAATTCCAAACGGTTTGAGGAAAATTGTTTCCCACGGGAGTCACGCTGAATGAAGAGCCCTGCTCATGTGCTGTCTCTCTTTTATTTTAATTCAAACAGAACACGGATGACTGTGAGGTGAAGTATTGTCAGATGACAGTGAGTTTAAAGCCATCAAATTTGTGTTCAAGTTATGCAGAATATAAACAAGTACATATGTGCATATGTATACCTACGTTTATTAGTATATCTATTTATGTATAAAGAGAGAGAGATGAGACAGAGACAGATATGGAGAAAGACTCCATCAATGATTCTTTACTGTGAAATTATCATATGTCTAACATTGTACAAGTTCAGTAAGGTAGGAGATACAGGAAAGTGCTAAAAAGATTTATCTCATGGAGGTGGAAAATAGAATAACGGTTACCAGAGACTTGGGCGGGGGTAAAGAAGTGTTGGTTAATGGGTAAAAAAAATACAGTTCAATAAAAGGAATAAGATCTAGCATTTGGTAGCACAATAGGCAACTATAATCAACAATAATTTTTTTGTATATTGCAAAATAATTAGAGATGTGGGTTTGGAATGATCCCAACACAAAGAAATGACAGATGTTTGAAGTGACATGTATACCAATCACCCTGATTTGATCATTACACATTGCATGATTATATTAAAATATCACATGTATCCCATAAAAATGTACAATTATTTATCAAAAAAATTAAAAATAAATTTTAAAATATTCTTTATGTAATTCCTTACTTATCTTGATATGATAAGCCTGACACAGTAAGATAATATCCTAGAAATGAGTGATTAGATAAATGAATAAATGAATGAATGGTGCGACAGTCTCTTTTCTTGAAGACCGAACCTCATAACAGTCAGTGTTACTAATATTAATTCCCTAATAAGTTTCATACATTACTTTTTGCTTTTTATTTTCTTTTATTCTGAATCTCTGATACTGTAATTTAAACTTCATATCTGTTCATCTTTGTCTCTCCTAAGTAAATTCTTTGAGGACAAGTTCTGTTTTATATCCTTTGGAATCCTATTTAAACCATGGAACAGTGCTATTCATATGATTGCAGCCCACCTCCAAAAAATCACCCAACATATACGTGCACACATACTCACACAAAATCCCTGATATTTCAAGGTTTAAGAGAGATCTAGATACGAAACCCAGTTTCATCATGCACAAAATGGTAACTTTGGCCAAGAGATGGTATAATCCTCAGTTTCTTTATCTGTTAAATACAGGATATGGTGTATACCCAAAAAAGATTTTGTGAACGTTAATAGAATGACATCTATAAAGAGACCAGGAAAATACTTTTCCCAAGAAATGCAAGAAATGCTAGATTTGTTTGTTTGTTTGTTTTTTTGGCATTCCACATATTCATATGGACACACATAATGAAAGGAATGTTATAGTCAGAATTACCTTTTACTACAACATACACTGGGCAATTCTCAACCCAGTGTTTCCTACACACAGAACACAAGGTGCGTGATGACCTCTGGAATTGTAAAAATCAGTAACCCTGAATAGGGTCTGGTGGATCCTGAATTATTGAAATCAATTATGGTCATTATTCTATCTAAATGCTGAAAATGGGGCTTGGTCCAGTGAAATAAATAAATGTCAATCTGACACATTTTCACTTGCACATGGTCCATTGAAGATTAATCATATACAATGTGTAATATTGATGTTACATTCTAGAACAAAATATCCATTTACACATCTAGAACAAGATATCTATTTTGATGAGATGTTTCTAGATGGGGTCACTCTTTATTATGAATTCCTTCATGTTCTATTCCTTCAGCAATGCAAAAGCAATTTCTCTGTGCCTTATATTTTATTTTTCATTATCCCTCAGCGTATATTATATACATCCTTTTCTCTATACCTTTCTTTATGCCATCCTCCTTAATGAAATATTCTTATCCTTCTGCTTTTCTGAACTCCTCCAGGCTTTCAAAGACTGGCTAATTCCTAGACTCCAACCTCACTGGGGTGCTCTCTTGCGTCTGCCCCTGTAAAGTTGATCTTTCCCTAGGCAGCTTCATCCATCTATATCTCTCATTTGGTTCCTAAAGAACAATCTAAGGCAGCCCATTTATTTCATATTTTCATAATTACCTGATTAAATAGTTTTATAACTGCTATGCCCTGGTCTACAACTTGGAGCACAAATACAGTTAGAGCACCCTAAAGTTTCTGATTAATATTTTAGGTCCTTCAGGAGTTTCTAACGGGAATAGACTCCCTTTTCAAAACTCAGCCACCTTGCCTTCCCATAACCCAAGCCTGGGAGTTGGGAGAAGGAGTTTAATAAGATTGTCCCTAACATTGCTTCTGGCTATCCTGTGATGAAGCTGTTGAGAGTGACTCTTCAGAGCTGGTCCTTACAGCAACATCTCCCTGGCTGGTTCAGATTCCTGCACAGGCAACAGGGCTGCCGTAAGGGAAAAGGACCCCATTGCTGCAAGTGTAAGTTTCAAATGTCATGTCCTGTGTTTGGACTCCCTGTATATTTCATGCCTGCATAGACCTGTATTCTGTTCTGTCACAAGATGATCACAAAATTACATTACTTCACCATATATAGTGTAGGGTTTTGTTTGCCAAGGGTACTGAGTCAGAAAGAACTTCCGGTTCTGGAACCAGCTTTCTTCCCACTGCCTCCTACCTTTTTGTCTTGAGTCTAGATCTGCAATCTCCTCCTTTTCACAGGACAGTTTACTTAAGAGAGTTTCATCATCTTTTCCTTCTACCGGGATTTGAGAGAGGCCACTCTGCCCTTTGTCTAGGTCTCTCTACTTCAAATCTTGGGCATTAGAACTCAGTGTTCTTCACTCTCGTAAGATCTTGAGGCAAATGCTACTCCAGAGGGGTCAGTTCCATCTACTATGAGTCTCAGAAAGTGGCAATCTTGATGGAATCACAACATTTCCTATCAAAATACAATCTTGAAGCAGTGGAGGCCCACTCATGCTCCAGTGCAAAACCTGTTCACTCACATAACCCTTCCCAGGGCAAGAAACATCAGCTTCACTACATTAAAAAACAGAAGCAAAAATATAACTGAAATATAAAAACCACACCAAAAGGAAAAACATATATCCTGTCTACCTATCTAAATTGAAAGCAGCTTAAGTATCTCCTTTGTGTCTCCAGAAACTAGCAAAGAACTTTGAACATGATGATATAGCATTAGGATATAAAAGCATATAATCATCAAAATTAGGTGTGGGGGGAAAACTTGGAGAAAAATAATTCAAAATCAGGCTTGCATTGTAACTAGCCCAAGGTCATCATAGTCGTTTGTGCCAATATACTAAATGTATTTTATTGCTCAGGATAATATCTTGTTCATATACTGTTTTGCTAAACCAAAAATTCCTCAAGGATGAGGGCCTCAGCATAAACTTATCTATGGAAGTTAATCCAAGTATGTGTATAGTGGACAAATAGTGGTTTTTCACAAGTTTGCGTTCAACAATAAAAAAATGTGATTTTCTTATATGTTGTTCTATTCCTTCCTATACAATTTCTACATGTCATCTTGAAGATATGGACTGAGCTGAATACGAAATATTACAACTTGATTATAGGGATCAGACTTTGTTAAATTATGTCTTACTCTTTGAATAGTCTAGATAAAGTGAAAATGCTAGTGGCAGGCAGAAAAAAATATGACATCTAAAATTCATCTTGTATCTATTGTTGTCATATTTATTGCCATTTTCAATAAATGTAATTATTTTTAAATAGCTTATACCATTTCCATATGCATCATTACTGAATTGTAGGAAAAATAGCTACATCATTCAAAGATGGGCACAGGAACAGATGAAGTAGGGAAAATATGTCTTTGCTCAACTCTCACCTTCCCTTTCTGTGCTCCTTTAATCCTTCCAGAAACATTCCTTCATCCACACATGGTGCTTGTCTGGAGCTTAGTGGCTGCCTGAAAACTAGTTCATCACTCAGTAAAGTCATTCACCTGAAAGTGATTTCGCCACCATGGAGACCCAAGGTGAGGTTCCACTGGTGGCTGTGAATTAACCTTAAGTCAAAACAGAGCCACCTGTTCCACTGTCAAGCCAAATGGGGCGTTCAAAAATGTTCCTTATCGAAAACTCTTACCAGATGTATTTGTCTACAGGTTCAAGCCTATATTCAAGATAGGTAAGAAAAACCTTTGGTAGATAAAAGTCAGCTAAATATTCTAGAGATTCCATGATGTAAAAAATTTTTTTTTAGATTGTAGGGATAACTATATCTCTATCCCAGTGGTTTTAAACGTTAACAATTACCAAAAATGTGCTCATTCTGAAAATGTGAAAGATATTCCTATGATTGAAAGCAACCAAGGTTTATAGTAACTTTAAGGGCTATTAAGCAAGTTCCTATATGAATCTGGAGAGTGAATTGTATAAGCATTTAGAATGTGCTGATGATAAAGGGATTCATAAAAGTTGTTATGCTGATTTTATGTTGATGGATGTTTAATATAAGGTGAGTTATTAACCAGAGGCAAGTGAAACTAATGTTTAAGTATTATGATATATGTGTAATTGAAAGTGAATTTTCTTGGCAAAATGGGGAGCACAGTGAAAGAGGAAGAATGAGTGAGTTCAAATGAAGATAATAACACAGATAAATTCATTTGCAATGCCAGTGCGAGTCGCCAAGTTTCACATAAAGCCAAGAATTTCTACCCCCAAAGGAATCCAGCACGAAAGTATTTGAAGTGTTGCTCAGCTTTGCAGTGTATTTGATAGATGACACTTAATTCTGCTTCATTTAAAAAATGTTTTAATGTATACATACAATTATATACTTACAGGATACATGTGATATTTTGATGTAAGCATACATGTGTAATCATCCAATCTTGGTAATTGGGATCTCCATCTCCTCAAACATTTATCAAATTCTGCTTCTTAATTCGATGTATTCAGTCTTTCTTCTTTCTTTTCACCAAATCCTTTTCCACTCTTTCCAGCCTGTTGACTCTTTCCTAGCCTCTTTTTCCTGTTGCATATTACACATAGTAATGCTATTGGGCAAGTCATTTATCTTCTTTTCAGAGGCCATCTTCACTATCGAAAGAATAGACAGTTCTACATCTACATTGGGGCAATTTGTTTAGAGTTTGCACTCCAAGGCTTTGTTTGAAGACCCCACGACATAATCCTTGACTTAATAACATTTAGAAAGCAGAGATGTAAAGACCCATGGACACATTTCTGACTCTCCTCTTGTGTTTATTACCTTCTTGGTCCTGTTCACCTTTTTGTAAACCTTTACTTCTTCACTAGCAGGACAGAAAATATCATAGAAATGTCTCACAAAGGAACTCACAAAATGGTCCATCAGTAAACTCACAAAAATTCAGAGATGTTTTCATTGCTTGGTTAATTGGTTGATTGCTTGGCTTGCTGGCTAACACCAAATAAGCCTTTATTAGAGGAAAGAAAAAAGAATCCAAAGATACTAACTAATATTTGAAGAAAAGAGTAACTTCAAAACATGCCAAAAAAAAAAAAGCAGACTCATACAGGTCTCTCCCACAGTGGAGTCATTATTCACATTTTACACTGCAGGAAAAATTTGAGGCCAGGATATGGAAAGTCAGCATGTAATCGGTTTAAAAATCTCCAAATTAAAAAAAAAAAAATCTGCTGAAGTTACCATAATAGATACTGTGAAATCATTCACCAAAATTTTTTAAACTCTTCAAGAAAAAGACAATTTACTCCAAAATTGAGTTACAAATAAAAAATAGAATATAATAAATAATAAACAAAACTGTGTTACTTAGTTTCACTCTACAATGCTCTACTCTTTGCCAAAACAAAATATTGACAAAGAAAAAAGTGGATACTAGAAATTAAAGGACCTATTTTGCTGTTTTATTGTATTCAAATTCTACGGTATATTATTAAATAGATAATCGATGTGTCAGTTTGGATTTGTTATGCTAAAACTGTCATTGCAAATCTCTTATAAGGTAGTTTGTTGGAATAAATGAACTTGTTGGATCTGTGTTGTTTTGTTTTTGTTCAACTTCTCTCAAAGTCTTGTCTAACATACTGTTGTCAAATGGAAAAATATGGGTTATATGGTAACACAGATACATAGATTCACAACTGGTAGACAAATTACCCCAGCAGTCCTCCCTATTTAAAATGCCATTTGACAGTTCTTTGTCAGCTTAAATAGTCCTCTATGTGATGTTTACAAAATTCTGCTTTTGACACTGCAAAAGACAGAAATTTATCAAAGATTTAAATTATGATATCAAAGGTAACTTTAACAAAATTATGACTCTAGATTAAAAATTACCCTTCTGACTAAAATAATATTTCTTCACCAATAGCATAAGAAATGGGATAGATTTTATAGTTTTAAATTTAGTTTCAAAAAGATTAATAAGTTTTAAGTAGGGAAAACTTGGCTTAAAAATTTCTACATGAAAATATCTGGGATTTCTAGCTTACTGCCAATGAATAGGAAGTCATAATGTACTACAAATAGACTTAGACTTCATTAATGTATAGATTTTGTTGACGTAATGAGCATAGTTCTGCTGCATTTTGCATAGGTCAGATCACCTCTGAGGCCCATGCCTTACTAATGGTTATGCATTTTTAGGGAAATACTGGCAAAATGGGGGATGGGGGTCAGAGGAACCTGCTAAATATTGCAAAGGGTCAAGAAATTGTATTACTCTAAGAGCTATCAAAGAAACTAGCTATGTTTTGCCTGAAGACAAAACTAAAGGTTATTAATATTAGAAACAGTAAGAAATAGGAATGAAACAGATTTTATCTCTTCTCTTCCAAATTAAACTATTCCAAGGAAGTTACAAAGATTCTGGTTTTGACGCAAATGAGAAAGTTTTCAACAATTGAAGAGCTTGTCTTCTGCATCATAAACAGAGAACTCCACTGACTGAAATACTTCAGCAAAGAGATATCTATAAAGGAAAAAGTTATGAGAAAATTTGGGGTGAGAGTTTGTATGAGAAGGCTCTCATGGTTCTTCTTAATTCAAAATTACTTGATTCTACACAAGAATTGAACATAAAGGCAGTGCATGCCTATTGTGTACAGGTACTGAGGAAGCAACCCAGATACAAAGAAAAACAGAAAATTGGCCTCTGCCCTCAGTGCTTTTGTTTCCACAATTGATGTACTCTTTCAACACACTGGAGAAACTGACTTTTTTTAAACAAAACTATCTGTACTTAATGATAATTAATTTTAGATAATAAGTCATCAACTTTACCATTTTTATGTGAAATTTATAGAAATTGAATTGAAAGAGTTAATACACTCTTTTCTTCTTTGTAAAAACTGACCTCTATTATCATTCATTAATTTATTAAAATGTTTATATTAATGTAATAAACTTGATTATCATTAATATCACCTATATAAATAGTAATAACTGTACATGCACATATATTACATACACGCAAACATAGCCACACATGACAGAAAAATTGACTATTACCAGTAGGTATTATAATAAGGTTTCTCTTTTCATTTAGTTGGTTTATCACTCTCGAAGTGACCACATTGACACTTCTTTTTTGACGTGGCCTTTCTCCCCCCCTGTTTGGGGAAAATTCCAAAGAAACAGAAAAAGGAGCAGTAGCAAACCTCTAAGATCTGGCATTAGAAACATAGGGATAAATTTGAATTCTATGGAGCACAATTTTACATATTCAAAGTACTCTAATATAAGTGTCTTGCTGAGTTTTTGGAAGTGTTGTAGACTTTCAACAGCTGCTGTTTGTGAAGGAATAAAAAAAGAACTATTCTTGGCTTTTATAAACCCTGGATGCATACTTAAAATGCAGTTGGTATTTGCTAGGTGTTCGGGAGCAATCACCCCAGTACTTCATTGAGGTTGAGTGGCAGCTCTGCATGAGACAGGAAATAGTTTCAGCATCAGAAGACCCAGCATGATGTTCTAGCTCCACCATTTATTATCTGTAAGGCTTTGAAACAGTTCTTCTGTGAACCTCAGTTTCCCCATGCAAAGTCTCAGAATACTATTTCTTCTCAACCTATTACTCAGAATTGTTTTGATGATCATAAACTGTGATTTTTTGTTTTGTCTTATTAAAACGCAGAACAAAGTAAGATTATTACCATCAATGCACATGTGCTTTGCTGTCTAATATCTTAGGTTTATTTGTATGTCTTTCAGTCTCAAAAATACAATGTCAAGTTTTCAGTTCAAAATACAATGTCAAGCTACAATGGCTCAGAAATTGCTTATATTCAGGAACTTAAAAAAAGACATAACCTGTAGGAGTCATGAGAAAATACAGATAGGATGAGATAGAAAAGGGGGTAGCTAAGTTCTTCTGGCACCTAGAGAAAAAGTATACCTTGTTTTTGAACTATATGAAGGTGGTAAAGCAGCAATTGCAAAGAGAAATCTGTTTCATGCTTAAGATACCAGTTTGAGTTGGTTAGGGTCACTTTGTTCTAAATTGACATACTTCCAAAACCTCATCCTGGGTCTTATCAACCCAACAACTTCTTGTCCTTAAATAAGCTTTATTTCTTGGGTTTAATAGTCACTCAGCATGACATTAGCTGGACAAGAGCAGAAGCTATGATGACTATGCCTGGTCCAGAGTAAATAAGGCCTAATGTACACTTTACAAAAACAACTCACAGAAAAGGTGAAAGGGGAATCGATATCCCACAATCTTTCCTTATAAATGCCTTTAAATACTGACTTCAGTGGGCTTTATTTTTAATGAATTGGTATTTATAAAGTAGGTTTCACAAAAAGCTCCAGGCTTGAGGATGCCCGCTGCAAGTTGTGTCAACTCTTTTTTTTTTTTTTTTTTTTTTTGAGACAGAGTCTCACTCTGTTGCCCGGGCTGTAGAGTGCCGTGGCGTCAGCCTAGCTCACAGCAACCTCAAACTCCTGAGCTCAAGCAATCCTTCTGCCTCAGCCTCCCGAGTAGCTGGGACTACAGGCATGCGCCACCATACCCGGCTAATTTTTTACATATATTTTTAGTTGTCCAATTAATTTCTTTCTATTTATAGTAGAGACGGGGTCTCGCTCTTGCTCAGGCTGGTCTTGAACTCCTGACCTTGAGCTACCCACCTGCCTCGGCCTCCCAGAGTGCTAGGATTATAGGCGTGAGCCACCGCGCCCGACCATATGTGCAATTTTTTAACAACAGTTTTATCAAAATATAATTCACAGGCCATACAATTCATTCAAATGGATAGCAGGTCAGTGTGCACTTTTTTAAATTTTTTAATTTTTTTATTATTTTTTTTTTGAGACAGAGTCTCACTCTGTTGCCCGAGCTAGAGTGCCATGGCGTCAGCCTAGCTCACAGCAACCTCAAACTCCTGGGCTCAGGTGATCCTCCTGCCTCAGCCTCCCGAGTAGCTGGGACTACAGGCATGCGCCACCATGCCCGGCTAATTTTTTCTATATATTTTTAGTTGTCTGGCTAATTTCTTTCTATTTTTAGTAGAGACGGGGTCTCGCTCTTGCTCAGGCTGGTTTCGAACTCCTGACCTTGAGCGATCCTCCCGCCTCAGCCTCTCAGAGTGCTAGGATTATAGGTGTGAGCCACCACGTCCGGCCATAAGTAGATTTTTAAAAAATCTTCAGTAAAATATTAGCTAACTAAATCCAATAGTGTACATGGCACTCTAGCAAATAGGACACATGTGCCTCTCCTACTGGGAGAGCTCAGAGGATGAGGAGACCCAGTGCCACCCTTGTGGAGCTTATAGTGTTGGTGAGGAGAAGGGATGATGGCATCTGATTGCCCTTAGGGTCAAACCCAACTCTTTCCCATGGCCCACAGTGCCTGTCTCTGATCTCAAATCATCCTATTCTCCCCCTTCTAACCTGACACTCCTCACACTGGCCTTCCTTCTCTATGCGTCTTCAACATGAAGAGATCCTTCCATTTTAGTGACTTTACACTGTTTCTCCACCTGCCCGAAACATTCCTCCCCTGGATGTTCTGTGGCTGTTTTCATCATTTAAATCCCAGCTTAGAGTTCAGTTACCCAGAGAAACTTTCCTTGACCACACTATGCAAAATAGTCCTCCATCCTATTACTCTATTTTATTTCCTTCATAGCTCTTGTCACCATCAACACTTACATGATCAATTTTATTGTCTATGCGCTCAGTGTTTCTCTTCCTCCACTAAATATAAGCTGCATCAGGAGATATTTGTATCTCTTTTACCCACTGTATATCCCCAGAGTCTAGAAAAAGCCTGGCACATATGTTCATTTGCATACCATGATCCCTGTCTTCAGAAATGAGTCTATCAAGGGAGATATATATTGCACAAATAATTACACAATTAATCAACTACAAACAAGTAGTGTCAAGTGTTTGAGGCAGAGGGGCAGGGCCTGTTCCCAATGCTCTGTCCCCTATGTATCCAAGGACTATTCTTTTACTCTGTGGGCAACTTTTGTTGCAAGACTTTGGCTTCCCCCAGAAATTGTTTGGAACTCAGAGGATCTACCCAGAAATCAGGCCCCAGGAAAATGGCAAGGTTCGTACCTCCAGGCCTAGTTCTCCAAAATTTTGGGTCTAGCCAGATTGTGGCTGCAACTGTTGTATCTCCCTTCCCCTCTAGACAGAATGGGCTACAACATTTAATTTGTGCAGACTGTCTGCTCCTCCAGCTCCTCCTGGGATTTTTGGTAGGTCTTGGCTCGGGGTCTGGCCTCCTTAATGCCTTAACAATTCCCCTCTTCACTTCCCCTCACTTTTTGCCCAGGTGTCTTCCATGTTGGCAGGCTGGTTTGCAGAGGCTGAAGCTGCAAGCTGCAAGCTGCTTCCCCTGTCCCTCTCTCTGCCCTTCCTCAGGATCTCCCGTCTGTCTCTCCAGAGACATAAGCAAGTTTTTTCCCTTGAGGGATACTTCTAGCTGCTTCCTGCTTAGGGCTGTGTTTTGAGCCTCTTAGTAACTCAGACTAGTGCAGCTATCTCCTGGACTAGTGAAGTTCCAGGAAGCGGGCTCCAGGAAAGCCCCACGAGGCCACGACCTCGTTCAGAGGAGGTGCAAGTGAGGTTCCAGACCTTACTCCATACCGACAGCCACCCTAGGAAGCTGCGCTTTTATTTCTTCACCTTCAAGCTTATCACAGTTTATCTCTTCACTTCCAAGTTTAGCACTGTGCCTGGTACATATTAGCACTTAATGAACAGCGATAATTAATATCATTAATTCACTTAATAAAAAAAGTAAATGTCCCAAGCACTGTGCTAATGTTTTACATGGAATATTGGTATTCCATTTAAGCAGGTACCATTACAATTTTCATTTTGCAAATGAACAAACAGGTTCAGAAAAATTAAGTGGCTTCTCAAGGTCACAGAGTTCTGGGCTCTCTTTTCCTTGCCCGAGATGCAACGGAGCAACGAGTAGGGAAAATGCTAGAAAACAGGCGCGCACCAACACCTGCGGGCTCACGGGAGCACAGAACCGTGACAAGCTGCGCGCGGCCAGTAGTTTTCACACTGGGCTGCAAGTCGGCTCCGGTTCCTCCAAGCACAGACCGGAAGTGTTCCTGACGGCCGTGTTTCTAACGCGCACGACCGGAAGTTTCTACCCGCGGCTTTACTGGGTTAGGGGAACGACAGCGGGAGCCTCAGCCGGGGGACCCAGGTGCGGAGGCGCGGGGGTGGGGGGCGAGGAGGCTGATGGAGCCGTTAGGGACGCTCAAGCGGCGGGACACAGGCAGGACCCCGACCTGACCTGGACCACCCTCCTCCTCGGGGCCCGCCTCTTCACCCCGCCCCCACTTGGGTCTGTAGTGTCCCCGCCCCCTGACCCGAGCCCGGTCCCTCCTCAGGCACTGACCCTTGACCTCAGGTCGCTCCCCCATCTCTCTCTGGCGCGATGGCTACTGGCGCAGATGTACGCGACATTCTAGAACTCGGGGGTCCAGAGGGGGATGCAGCCTCAGGGACCATCAGCAAGAAGGACATTATCAACCCGGACAAGGTAGCAGGGGCTTCTGAGCGCGTTGGGTAGGGGGAGTAACGGGGTGGGGAGGTGTGACAACGGAAGAGAGATGGGGGAAGTGATGAGGTGCTACACTTCTAGTGAGATGGGAGATAAAAGGTGTGGTGTGACATAACGGGACAGCGAATATGTGTCACATTTGATGAGATGGGACAGAGGAGGTGGGACTCTGTGGGAGATGGTGGGGACCATGAGGGTATGACATTTGTAAGATGTTGGGTGGGGAGAGACCAAGACATTGTGACAGTTTGACAGATGGTAGAATGAGGAAGAGAATGACCTGTTCAGACCGGGGGTGTCCCTGTGAGTGGGTTTCTTTGCCTTTATAATGTGTCATTATAATATGTCAGTATGTGTGTCATTGTACCTGTAGGTACTGGTTTGTTCAGGGATTGAGCTGGACTAAAGAATTTTCAGGAAATGGGGTCTAGGTTGTGGTTCCTTTCTGTGGTTTCCTTTCTCAGAAAAAGTCCAAGAAGTCCTCTGAGACATTGACTTTCAAGAGGCCTGAGGGCATGCACCGGGAGGTCTATGCACTGCTCTACTCTGATAAGAAGCAAGTATCGGAATCCCAAGTTCTCCATGCTCTGGCTCCGACTCACCTGCCATGTCCCTAACTCCTAGTTTTCTCTTCCAATTCTTTCTCTTTCTTCTCCTGCCCCCCCCCCCCCAGCCAGGGCTCATGCTTGCTTTTTAGGATGCAAGAGGAGCTCAAATCTCTTGCTCTGGGACCTGACTTCCTTGGTATAGGGTAGATCAGCTCCCTGAGCCCAAAGGCTCTCTCATACAGCTACTGATTCTAACCTCCCACCTCCCTAAACCCTTCTGCCAGGGATGCACCTCCACTGCTACCCAGTGACACTGGTCAGGGCTACCGCACAGTGAAAGCCAAATTGGGCTCCAAGAAGGTGCGGCCCTGGAAGTGGATGCCATTCACCAACCCGGCCCGCAAGGATGGAGCTATGTTTTTCCACTGGCGACGGGCAGCAGAGGAGGGCAAGGACTACCCCTTCGCCAGGTTCAATAAGGTGAGCTACCTCCATCTGGACACAGGCCAGGATTGGCACTTTGAGCCACTGGGTGAGCTCTCCAGTCTCCTAGGGTTGGATCCAGAGGCATGCTCAGGCCCAACCATGGTTACCTACTTAGTCCTTGTGGCAAATACATGCAGAGTGGGACTCTGTGGGTCTTTTCTGCCCATCAGATCCTGTCCTTCCCTGGACCTGCTCTGGTTTTTCATGGCTTCTCTTGGCCTTTCAAATGTTGCTGTTCCTCAGAGCCATATCCTAGGTGCTCTGCTCTTCTCACTCTATACTCTCTCCCTAGTGTGGTTTCAGTAACCCTCTATATGCCAGTGACCCTAACTTAATACCTCCAATCCAGAGCAGTGATTGCCACATAGCCAATCATTTACTAATATCTTTCTCTGAATGCACCACAGGTACGTCACATCAAGTAGGTACCCTTGAATAGAACTCATAATCTTCCCTCTATTTCCAACCCCAAACCTGTTCCCCATCTCAGTAAATGGCACCATTATCCACCCATTTGCCCAAACCAGAAACTCAGGAATCATCCTCGACTTTGCTTTCTCCCTTAGCTCTCACACTGTTTCAATCAACAGCAGGACAAAGGAGGCAGGGGAAGGCAGATAAACATGTGAGGAAATAACACAAATTGGAGTCTTTCAGATAAGAGCTATCAATAAAACGAAACCAGGATATGAATGGATATGAAATGAGATAAAGAGTGAACTCGTAGGTCTAGGGGAAACCTACTTTAGATAGGGTGGTCAGGGAAGGCCTCTCTGAGAAGGTGGCATTTGAGCTAGACCTCAGTGATAGATCTAATAAGTGAGTCCTGTTGATTCTGTTTCCATAGCATTAATAAATCACATCTCTGCCTATATTCTTCATCCCCTGTGCCAGCCCCCTAGTCCAAGCTGAGTTATCTCTGGTCTCGATTACTAAGGCTCAGCAGAGCAGGGCCTTACCCAGACTCACCAAGCCAGTGAGAGGCGGAGCTAGATTGGGCTAGGATTTCCCAGCCCATTACTTAAGCCACTGTACAGTGTGGGCTTGTAGCTGCTGCAGCCTGGAACAGCCTACACTTAGAGCCTAAAAGCACGAGGGGCTCAAACCCAGGACCCTAAGGCCTGACTTCTCTCCTTGTAGCCTGGTATATCCAACTGCACCTGGACACCTCCCCCTGGATGGCCCACAGGCTTCTCAGACTTAGCATGGCCAGGTGTGAACCCATCATTCTCTCACCTGCCTCAAACATGGGTTTCCTCCATGTCATCATCATCCTTAGGCCCCTTAGATCCAGTGGAGGGAGAGGCTGAAGATGGAAGACTGAGAAGGGACAGCCAAGAGGCGAGGCATCTGAGGGGGTGGGAGGAAGGCTGGATGAGACAAGTTGAGGTAGAGACAAAAGAATGGTCATTTGTTATTTAGTAAATACCATTCCATGCCAAGTCAAGCCGTAGGCACTGAGGTCACAAAAATGAATCAGATACAATGTCTGCCCTCAAAGAGCTCTCCATATTGTTGGGGATGGATTGGGGAAGGTACAGACAATTATAATCGGGTGGGATACCTGCTATATTGGGAGGACCTAAAGGTCATAGAAGCTTCATAGAGTAGTTAGAGCCTGAGTTGAGTCTTGAAGGATGATGTCACCAGGTGGTATTAGGAATGCGGTGACTTTTCCAGGCATAGGGAACAGCATGAGCAAAGGCATAAATAAAAATTTTTAAAGGTTATATGTATGGGATGCTATGGGCATTTCCATGTTGATGAAGCCTAAAGCCCGAGGTAGGATATGGTGAGAGATGAGGCCTGAGAGGTCAGCAGGGGCTGGGCCAGGCCAGGCTGGGCCGTGGCAAGCAGACTCAGGAATTTGGGCTTTGCCCTGATCTCTTTGGGTAGCCAGTGACAGACTTTAAGCAGAGTAGTGTCAGGATCAGTTGTTTTTTCCCTTAGAGACAGGGTCCTGCTCTGTCACCTAGGCTGGAGTGTAGTGGTGCAATTATAGCTTACTGCAGGGCTCAAGCAATCCTCCCGCCTCAGCCTCCCAAATAGTGAGGACTATTGGCACATGCCACCATGCCTGGCTAATTTAAAAAATTTTTTTGTAGAGATGGTGTCTTGCTTTGTTGCCCAGGCTGGTGCTGAACTTCTGGCCTCAAGTGATCCTCCTGCCTTGGCCTCCCAATGTGCTGGGAGGATAGGTGTGAGCCACTGTGCCCAGCAAGGGTCAGTTTAAGTTTCAGAAAGATCCTAGTGACTACAGGGTAGAGACTGAAGTTGGAGTGAAGGAATTAATGATCTTCCTTTTCAATACTGCTCCTCCTGCGGTGTCCGTTTCTCAGTCAGTGGCTCCCCATCCACTCTCTTGCACAAGCCAGAAACACAGGAGTCACCTATAATAGCATCTTCCCTCACCACACACATCCAAGTCCTATGGTTTTTATCTCCTTAAGTCTCCCCAGTCTGCCCTTTTCTCTGACTTCTACTGTGCTGCTTTAGTTCAGGCCTTTTCACCTCTCACCTGCATTATTTTGAAAATCTGATACCTGGTCCCTTAGACTCATGTCCCTCCTATGTCCTCACTGCTGCCAGGGTGGTCTTTGTTAAAGAGAAACATGACCATTTGGTCTTTTTTTTTTTCTTTCAGCATATTATAGGGGTACAAATGTTAAGGTTATGTACATTGCCCTTGCCCCCCCTCCCCTCTCCCCCCGGAGTCAGGGCTTCAAGCGTGACCATCCCCCAGAAGGTGCGCATCGCACTCATTATGTGTTTTGTGTTCATATACCCACCCCCTCATCCCCCGTCCCGTCTGCCCCACTCCGATAAATGTTGTTCCTGTGTGTCCACTTAGGTGTTGATCAGTGAAACCAATTTGCTGGTGAGTACATGTGGTGCCTGTCTATCCATTCTTGGGATATACTTCACTTAGTAGAATGGGTTTCAGCTCCATCCAGGAAAATACAAGAGGTGCGATATCACCGTTGTTTCTTATAGCTGAATAGTACTCCATGGTATTACTTTTAAATAACATGCAGTTTTCTTTAGTGGATACTTTCTATGGCCAGAAGCAGAAGTGAAATAAAGCAGAGCAAAGAGTTTCTCAAGGAAGATACATTTGCATGTTCTAAAACAAGGCAGAAATTTTCCAGAACCTACCAGCCCCCTGATTTCCCATGTGTTCTGTACCATGGCCTTCAATCCAAGAGGATTCCACTGGGTTGCTGCTCACCTGGACAGACACACTGTGGCCCAAACGGGACAGCCCCTTGCAGAGCCATCTCCATGTGGACGCAATCGTTCAGGTGCCATTGCTAACAGATGTGTCTTGAGTTCCTACTCTGCTGGGCATTGGGTGGGCATGAGGGCCACAAACTTGAATAAGATACGGTCCCTGCTTTCAAGAAACTCAGAGACTATTGGGGAGACAGACAGACTGAAGACACACAAAGTATCAAAGAGCTAGCAGGAGGAAGTTCAGGATGCTGCAGGAGCCCGAGGGAGGGCCTCTAATTCCTGCAACATCCTGTACTGGCCTCTGTCATAGAACTCATTTCATTCTCTATTTACAATGTGTGCTTTCTCATCCATCTACCCAACAATCTATTAACTCCTTGAGGACTGGTGCTGCATCTCGTTCATGTTTGCACCCCAGCACCTGGCACGGAGTAGGCTGTCCAGTCAGTAGCTTTGCTCAAATAGCTGTCTCCGCGTGAAGGTGGCCCTGCAGGCAACTTCTGTGGCTCGGCGCATCGAGGATTAAGCCAAGGTAGAAGAGAGTCCCCCAGAAAGCTCTTTAGCTCAGACAAAGTAAACCAGATGAACAGACAAGAAGAGGAGGAAAGGAGCTCCCAGTCTGACCCAATGAATACAAAACAAAGACTAAGTTGAGAAACAGCTGGTTTTATTCTGATCAAAACAGATGTGGCTGAAGCAAAGAGGATGCTGGAGTGGTGACCAGAGCTGAGTGGTGAAGGGCCTTTCATTCACACTAAGAATCCAGATTTTTATCTTGCAAGCTATTAATATAAGAAGAAGGGATGTGATCAGATTTGGTTATAGGACAGTCACTCTGGGAGCACCACGGAAAGTAGAAGAAAAGGGGCAAGGCAGAGGCAAAGAGGCTGGTTAAATTAGGAGACTACTGCAAGGAAGTGACCAGGAAATAATGAGGACCTGGGGGAAGGCAGGCGTTGCAAGGGTGGAAAGAAAAAAAGACGCCCCACCATTACTTTCCTCCAGAACAGCTTGGAATGATTCTCAGGTAGGCAGAACACTGAAAACCTGACACAGAGTGTGAAAAAGGCAAAGAGGATCCTAAGTACTCAGCCGTCCTGCTGGCTCAGCAGCGCCAATCCCCCAAGGCTTCACAGCCCACTAGCACCTCCAGCACGCCCCTCCCACAGGCAGTAACGAAGACATCCAGGCAGCCAGAGAAACACTCAGAAGCAGCAGCAGAGGGGGAAAAAGTACATTACAGAGCCTAGCATCTGTGTCTAGCAGCTGCCAAGCAACCTCCATGTGTTCCTGCAGCTGTCGGCGTGGTAGCAATGGAAGACAGAACAGAAGGGCAAAAAGAACGTTCAGCAACAGGCTCTGAGCACCAGGCAGGTAGGTGGGCTCTGGGGCAATTGACGCTGATCCACTGGATGCTCCCAGGAGTGGCTGCTTTCCTTAGAGAAGAATTGCCACACAGAGCCCTAATGTAGCCAGGCCAGGTTCCCAGGGTTGCACAAAGCAAGACACCTATCTCCTCTCTAAACCAGGTGGCCCAGGAAAGCGGAGACTGCACTTGCCCCTCCAGCCTCCTTGGTTTGATTGCAAGGCCCAGGGCCTACTTCTCTGAAGGTGCAGAGTGACATATCACTTTGTGTTCAATCAAATACTTGAATCAAAGTTAAATACAATGAGAGAATTGTTTGGTAATTTCATCAGCCCCTTACCACCAAATAATCAGAGATGAGCCAGGGTCTCATCATCCAACCAAAATAGGGAATTTCTGGCTTAGACAGTCACCTTGGGAGGTTTGGGGAATGGACCATGTTGATTATTCACTCATTCATCCATTAACTCAGAGATTTATTAAGTACCTACTGAGTACCTAAGAATATGCCAGGCTTGTGGCAGCTGAAAGAGATATAGAGACAAGATAATAATGCCTGGAATGTTTGTCATGTTGTACAACTTACAAGGAATTTTTACATCCTTTTTTAAGGAAAAAAAAAAATCAAAGCTAATAGTCATCATTTGCATGGGACAGGCCTCCCAAGTATCTATAGCCATTGACTATTCTGATTGACTAGTGCCCTTGTGAACCAGGGGGGAAACACAGTGTTTTGAAGACCACCCCTGCCCACAGCAACAAGATAAGATCACATTTACATTCACAAAGTATCTGGCCTGTGACCACTTTCTCATGAGTGGCACAGCCAGGATTAGAACACTCGAGGAGCTTACAATACAGTCAGGAGAGGAAGGTATCAAGAGTGATCTGAAATAATTCCAGGGTGACATGAAAACAAGGCCTGATAGTATGGGCCAGAAAGCATGCATAGCATGTGAGTAAAATGAAAAATAAGGGAAAGATCATCCAGTCCTCAAGACAAGCTTGGTGAAGGATGGCATTTTGTGGTGGTGCTTTGACAGCTGGTACAGGCCTTAAAGGAAATTTAGGATTTGTACTGGGCTTCAGTTTTGGTTGTTACAGGAAGAGGCTCTGGAGACAGAATCCCTGGGTTCAAAACTCAGCTTCCCAAGTATAAAAATGAGGATGATAGCAATGGTATCTACTCAAGGGTCGTTCTGAAGATTAAGGGATAATCTAGGTAATACACCTTATGTAGAACGTGCTCAAAGAATGGTTGGTGTTAGGATTTCATTTCCCTTTGCACACAGTGAGCAGTAAATATCCTTCTGCAGAGGCTCTTGTTTCCTGCATATAACATTCAGGATTGCTGGTTGCAAGCAACAGAAATTGCCTCTGGCTGATGAGGATCTGTGAATAGCTCAAAAGAGAAGGAATTTATTGAAAGGTGATTCACGGCATCACCAGAAAGGCTGAAAAACCAGGTAATGAAATGGGCAGGAAGCAAGGAAGGCTGGGCAACCAGGACCCCAGATCAAGTGATACTGAAGAACCCCCCCGTACAGAGTGCTGCCGTGGGTGCCGGACATCACTGCCCAGCAATGCCGCATGGGTGGGGTGTGCTGCTGCCCCACCGCCTCGAGCCCTGGCTTGTACACTCCAAACACCGTCTCTGTCATCTTGGGTTTCTGTTACGTGCCGCCAAACTCATATCCCAGCAAACATTACTCATCAAACTTGAAATCCAGCCACTTCTCTCACCATCAACATATACTCCTGGAAAGCTAAGAAATTATCTCTGTGTGGTTGGACTTTGGCAATTTCTAAGTGGACCTTTCTCTCTTTCCTCAATTCTCCTCTACTCCTGTCCTAAAGATTCCTGAAGCCTTCAATCCCTGTTAAAACGTAAATAACCCCCAGAAGGGTAACACTATATTATCATCAGGTTTTGAACCTGTGAAAAACAGACTTTAGAATATTCTGCTAGGAAGGCAAAATAGGATTTAGAATAAACATATGGCATCACCAAAAACCATTTGCCTAAAACTGGCCCGAGAGAGGCTAGAGTTAGAACAAATACTGCCATCACGGCCCCCTCCCTGTTTTGACTACCTAAGTTTTCATGTGCTAATCGTGTTTGAGGTTGGCCTAACCACCTTGGATCCCAGGTAGAGCCCCTACTCTGCAGAGAAGAAACACCTGCGTCATCAGGTGAGTCCCTGACATTCCTGTGTCCATCTGTCGGAAAGGAACCAGAAGGGGACAGCTTTCCTTGGGAGAAGGAAGGTCGTCCTGTTCTCCTCTCTGTCCCAGATCTCTGACTCTAATGGATAAAACTGTGTCTTTCCCCCTTGGTCCTTGACTGAATAGACGATCTAATTTCTCTAGCAGCTACTTCTCTTTTCATTTTAGGATCTGGTCCATTTTATAGTTTGCAGCTGGCTCAGCATCCTCTTAAAGTGAAGGAATCTGTATGTCCTATCAATCTTCATGACTTTGGGGCAATGTTTTAAATCGCATTTGGTGACTGAAAGCAAGATATAATCACCCTATGCCAGAAAAGCTAATGAAGAAGGCCACCTCTGATAGTTTTTATATTGCTGTTAAGTCACACGCTCTCACTCCACTATCCACACCATGAGGCGCAAATCAAACAAAAGCCAACCGTCAACAGGTTTGTTTAAATACAGTGTTTATTTTTTTAATTCCCTTTCAAATAAAGAGCAAACAAGGACAGAAAAGAAACAAGACGGTGCTTTTGTTGTTTGTTTTAACAGTTTTGGGTTTTGCCTTGTTTTTTTCTGTCCTCCTGCAGTAGGATGGAAAGGTCACAGGGTAAGTGTTTTTCATTCATATCCGTGATGCATAGGTATTTGGAGATGATAACAAATGTACTTTTTTGTTCTCCCTTTTCGTTTGGATTCTTCCTGTCAAGGTGCCCAGAATAAGGCTCTGGAGCAGATGGGGAAGGCACAGGAAGCCATGCTGGGAAACCGTGGTTCCAGAAACGGCGTTTGTACCGTCCTGTTCCCCAACAATCAGAACCGCCCAGGGGAGACTGCCGCACCCCACCATCCTCCATGCCTTGCACACGCGGCCATCGGGACCTTTCACACTTGACTATTCTTTTTTTTTTTTTTTTTTTGAGACAGAGTCTCACTCTGTCGCCCGGGCTAGAGTGCCGTGGCGTCAGCCTAGCTCACAGCAACTTCAAACTCCTGGGTTCAAGCAATCCTCCTACCTCAGCCTCCCGAGTTGCTGGGACTACAGGCATGAGCCATCATGCCCGGCTAATTTTTTTCTATATATTTTTAGTTGTTCAGCTAATTTCTTTCTATTTTTAGTAGAGACAGGGTCTCACTCTTGCTCAGGCTGGTCTTGAACTCCTGAGCTCAAACGATCCTCTTGCCTCGGCTTCCCAGAGTGCTAGGATTACAGGTGTGAGCCACTGCGCCTGGTCAACACCCGACCACTGTTAATATTTGTTAGTTTGGCGCCCACTTCTAGTGGCCCCTATTTTCCATCTTAGAGCCAGCATGAGCTGAGAGCTGAAGGAAGCTGGTGCGGAGACCCAGCAACAGGAACAAAGGTGCATTCTCCACTTTGGCCCGACGGTGCTGTTGGGAAGGATCCTGAGAACAGCGATGAGGACAGGAGCTGCTGCTGCAGCCAACATAAATGGGCTCACTCTAGAGAAGCAAGACCCAATAGACAGCCGCCCAGCAAGGTGGCTGTTCAAGAAGGGCACTTGTCACATATCTGCAGGATGTAGGAATATGGCGGGAAATGCATGAGACTCCACTGACCCTGTTGTGGTGCCAGAGATTGCTGTCTTCTTATGGATATTGTGATCGGGATTCCTCAGTGACACCTCCAGACTAAAGGGATCTGGGGGAAATGGCCAACACTGTAGTAACCAACAGTGTCACTCTCCACACCCTACCACTGCTATGCCATCATCTTGTTGACACCTCACACCAGGAGGTGAGTGTGACAAAGAGCCAGTCCTGCTGGAGTTGGTGGAGGGGTCAATAAATGGTATCCCTCTTTGCCTGTGATGGGAACAAATTGATAAATGAAGCAAAGGAGTGGCAGATGGAAGCTAAGACAAAACCTTTGAAACTAATAAAGACCAACCAGAGGGATACTGTTCATAGTATGGGCCCCAGAATTAGGCAGAATTGCTCTTCCAGGCACTGGCCATGCTCAGCTGGGGCTGGGGGCGTGCTCGGTGTAGACAGGCGAAAAGAAAACCTGCTTCTTGCAGGTGACTGCTTCCCCAGAAGAAAAGGGGAGAGGTGGGTCAAACATGCCCAGTGTATTTTCCCTAACTGTATTCATCAGTTAAGTCACTCTGCCTCCCCTGGAGGAAGTGAAGGTCCAGAATGCCGCCCCTTCTGCGTGGAAAGAAACATCAGGAGTGGAGAACAAGCTCCTCAGTATTGTTGCAGAGATGAGGAAACCGACACAGAGAAAAAGTAAGAGATTTTCCTCGTGATACCCAATGAGTGAAAGGTGATGCCAAGTCTCTGGATTGCCAAGGCCAGCGATACCGTGTCACCTAAGCACATCCACTCCCAGGGGCAGGAGGGCTTCAACCCAAAGCCACATTTGTGGTTCAATGTCAGTTGAATCGTTTAAGTCACTAAAACCTGTGTATCTGCAAATTTTCCCTCTTCTGCAATTCTCTCCCTTTCCGCATCTTTACCCTGTAACACACATTGTCTCTGCCCTCCTTCCTATTTTTATTCTCAACTACTCAATATTTGTTTTTTTATTTTATAGTAAATGATATATTCTTACAAGAAGTCATAAATCCCATTAAAAGACAGATAAATAAAATGCATCCTCTATTTTCTTTATTCACTCTTTAAAAAAACAATTTTAAAATTTTATAAAAACATTCAATAAATACCTATTACCTGGGCTTTAACTTTTAGAATCAAAAGATAAAATTTAATTTCATATAAATTTCCAAAGATTTAACAAGTTTTCATCTGCCGTGTCAAATCAAATGTATGCAATTATTATAGAATAGATTTTCTTTTTAAGCTAAGGTTGTTGATTCATAAATTATTACATTCTATTTTTAGTAGAATGTGATGATTTAAACTGATTTTTATGTCTTGCTAAGCTAATTCACAGTGTTAAGCATTCATAGAAGGAAGCATTTGACCCACATTAATTCTGTTTTATTTCTATAAATATATTCTAGATACAAAATCATTAAATGCTTTACTTCGCAACTTTATATGCCACGTAAAAAAATATTGGCAGTTAGTAAATTTTGACAAAAGATCCTCACTAAACACATCTTCCAAAGGCTCTGTCTGTTGGCATCTGCAGCTAAGTTTAATCTCCTTTATATCCCGTTGCCTCTTGAGATTGGAAGGGATTTTTTTGGTTCTTGTTTTGGTTAGTGTTTTCCCCCAGAAATATCAACTGTTGCTGTCATTCTTACCAAAGGAGGTTGTCTCATTGCTGGTTCACATGAGCCAAGCTTATTTCTTGCAAAATATTTTTTAATAATCCAAAGCTGAACCACGAGAACAGTTGTCATTAGTTGGGCCTTTAATATAGGAAATAAAAGGGACAGAAAATGAGGCCATTAATTTTATTTTCTGTGTTTTCTTTAATTGTTCTACTCTTTGATTTATAGAGCATGAACTATAAAGAAACTAGTGAGGTTTTTTTAAGTTCTGTTTTGTTTTTTTCAGTGTCAAATAATGTAACATTTATTTTTTAAAAAAAGAAATTAAACATTGAGTTCTTATTATTCATAAAGATTAAGTCAAACACTTGATTTCATTAATTCATTTCTTCATTCATTCATTCACTGATTCAACAAATATTTACTTGGTACCTGCTCCGTGCCAAGCATCATCCACTGAGGATTCCGGGGGGGATCAAAGCTATACCATGGAGGAAGCCAGAAGAAATAGAAGACAAAAGTCCTTGGGGAGCCAACAGGCTGATTTAGGCAACACAGCAGGTGCTACACAGATGTAGGTTGTGTTGAACCGTACCTACCAAAACAACTTCAGGTCTCTAATTCAACAGCATATCAACATGTCCACATGATCACAGATCAACCCGACAACTGTGTGCACTTCTCGCAAAGCAAGCCACTAGACCCTGCTAATGTAAATACAGCCATTGTGTTTCAATAAGTTTTCAACATGTAGCCACTTCCTGTTTTTCTTCCCTAAAATTGGAAAGTACTTTAAGAATGTAGGCTCTGGAGCTGGACTATACAGGGTTTGTTTTGTTTTTTTAATTAAGATATAACTTACATACAATAAAATGCATATACCTTAAGATCTTGAATAAGTTTACTTCAATGAGTTTTAGCAATTGTTTATACCAATGTGGCCACCATTTAAACAAGATACAGACCATTTCCATCACCCTAGGTAGTTTCCTTGTGCCCTTTGCCAGGCAATTGCTTTCTGATTTCTGTTATTATAGATTATTTTTGCCTGGTCTAGAAATTCACGTAAATGGAACTATGCAGCCCATACTCTTTTGTGTCGGGCTTTTTTCACTCAAATAGTGTTTTTGAGATGTTGCATTTATCAGTGGTTTGTTCCTTTGTGTTACTGAATAGTGCTGCATTCTATGGATAGACCATTGTTTTGTTTATTCATTCTCTCGTCAGTGGAAATTTGGGTTGTCTTCAGTTTGGGGCTATTATGACTAAGATAGCTATAATCATTTTTGTGCCATTCATAATATGTACATATGTTTTCATTTTGGAGTAAATACCTAGAATTTGCTATTGCCAGATCAAAGAGTAGATGACTTTTTAAGAAACTAACAAATAGTTCTCCAAAGTGATCAGTGGTGTTTTATACTACTCCCAACAATATATCAAAGTTTTGGTTGTTTCACATGCTCCCATTTTGTATTGATGGTCTTTTCTTCCTTTTTTTTTAGCCATTGTTCTGTGTGTGAAATGGTAGCTCACTGTAGTTTTAATTTGCATTTCCCTGATGACTAACAACTCTCCACCTGCTTCTATTTGTACATGTTCTTTTGTGAGGTATCTCCTCAAGACTTTTACCCATTTTTGTGTGTCTTTTTATTGTTGATTTGTAGGAGTTCTTTATATATGATGGATAGGAGTCCTTTTCACATATATGTATTGCAAATATTTTTTCTCAGTCTGTGGCTTGACTATACATTTTCTTAATAAAGGAAGAATCTTTACCTAGTTCCTCCTCCCAGTTAAGTTTCTCTGGGGGAGGATTTAGAAGCACAGTCCTTTTAATATCATTAATCATCAACTTTCTTTTTTAATCACACAAACAAAGGCATTTCTCTACTTCTTCCTCTACCCTCTCTCTGCTCCTTTGCTTTATGGTCTTTGCTGAACTCAGAATGCTTTTAAAGTCGTCTGTATCTCCCTAGTCTGAATTAATTGATTCATTCTCTAAACACACATAACACTCTACTTGTCCCTTTGTTATTTCCTTCTGTATTAATAGTTTACATGTCTTCAACTAATACCTCTTCTTGAGCTTGAGAATAATCACATATCTAACCATACATGCTTACCACGTCCAACTGGGCATCCCCTTCAAACTATGCAGCCTCTAAATGGAATTCTTCATTTTACCCTTCACAGAGCTATTCCCTCCTTGGGCTTCCCATGATGATAGGCAGCATCACCACATACCAGAACCAGGTGCTACAAAGACTTCTTCATCCGGAAACCTGGGTGTTAGTTGACTCTCACACCCAATTCCTCATCCAGGGCAATTGGTCTTGCCACCCTCCCTCCCCCCAACCAGGGATCTTGAATGCACCCACTGGTCTCCATCCTACTTCCACTCCTTAGCCCAATCACTGCCACGTCCCATGTACAGTCCTGTTTTGGCTTTGCCATCTTTTCCCCCACTACACTCCAGTTGTGTAGTCCTTCAGAGAGTGTCTTAGAATGTGCCAAGATTTCTCTTCTCAGACCTTTGCATTTGAAATTCCCTTTGCCTATAATGCTCTTCCCAGCTCTTCATATACCTGGCTTAAGGCCACCTCTCAAGAGAGGACCCCCCCAACTGAAATAGCACCACTCCTCCCCACCCCACTATCCTGGTGCTCAATATCACAACATCCTCTTTATTCCTTTCTTGGGATTTATCCCAAACTGTGGTCACATTTTCCCTGTTGCTCTCTCCCTGTGAGCTGTGGAGAGCGAGCTCCCTGTCTTTCTTGTTCACCAATATAGCTCCAGGGTCCAGCAAAGTGCCCAGCACAGAGCAGGCACTTCCTGAGTATTTGTTGAAGGAAGGGATGTTTCCCTCACCAATTCGAATCTAGGATCATGTCTTTTTCATTTTCTGTTCGCCCCAACACATTTCTTTGCAAACAGTAGATTTTATAAATGTCTTCTTAGGTGAATTGCGCTGACTTCCTTCAACGTCTCTTGCAAGCCACCTTGATTTTTCTCAGATCAGCTTTTCTGACCTTACTGCATGTCTCCTTTCATCTTCTTCCCCCATGGCCCACCAATGGCCCAAGCCCAACCCCAAATGTGTTGTTTTTCTTGCAGATTTATACACTGTATGTATAGAGCTGCATCTGCAAGATACCAAATAATGGGCAAGATAATTTTAGGTGCATTCAGTCATTTGAGGAAAGAAAAGCCAGCTGCTTAACAGAGCTGACTAATCAGCTCCATCAGACAATAGATCAGGTAGACATTGTGTCCAGACACAAACACTTGCTGTTTCCTGTACCTTCGTCTGCGTGGTATCACTCTCCCCTCTCGTGAGGGTGTTTGAGTTTGATCCTCTCAGCCAAGCGGCAGATGGAGAAATTGTTTGCAATAGAGATGAGAATATTTTATCAGACTTCCTACAAACGGGGTCCACTGAATTTTAATCTGCCAGCAAAGCACTGACAAAAAAGGAGGAAAAGTCTCAACAGGACATCCTGCAAGGTCTCCTCAGGAATTAGTGTGTTTTTGGTCAACATTCAGTCAATAGATGATAAACTTCCAAGGGCAACCGAGAGAGTGCTGAAACACATGCTGCCCTGGTCCCTCCAGCTTCCCCGAGAAGGCCGCGTGGCAGAAGGGGACCTGGGTCAGAGCCAGGAAGTCTGTATTCCAGACCTGCTCCTGGCCCTGACTCCTTAGGTCACCGCCTGTTGGTGATGTCACGTTTTAGTCTCTCGGTGACTCCATCTGTACAATGGAAAGAGTATTAATACATCCCATTCCTACCAACTGGGTTGTGAAGATGCTTGGGAAATTAATATGCCATGCAGATAGATGCACCGAAAGTTGTTTGTAACATGGATTATCTTTTGTTCTTTTCCCATGCGCACAACTCCACAACAGGCTCCACGTTATAATGATATAGCCACTGATGTTTACTGAGCAGTTACTACATGCCAGATACATGCAAAGCAAATGTATGTACACACAGTGCACTTTGCTGCACACTGCATCAATTATATCCTTTAACTCTTATTAAATCCTAGGCAGGAAAATGCTAAAAAGGGCACCCAGAAATATGGAAAACAGTATTATCTTATTAATAGATAAACAAAAAGTTTCGTCTTTAAGTATTGCCTAGGGCCTGATTAGCAGATGCCTTTGCAAACCAGGGCTCCTGGCAGCCTGCTATGCCTAGGAGATGTCTTCACCAGCAGCCATCCCGAGAACGCAGTGCTACCACCTCTGGGTACTTGTCCCTCTCCTCCTTCATACCCAAATACAATATATGTACAATTAATAAAAAGTCCGAGTTTATTGAGGGCTGACTATCTGTCAGTGACTATGCTAAGTGTTTCACACATACGATCTTAATAACTGATCACATCAACCCTTGGAATAGACACTATTTTAGCCCCAAGATAGTAAATCTAAGACATAGAAAAAAACTTGCCCAAGATCAGAAGTAGGTGGTGGAACCAGAATTTGAGCTCAATCTTTCTGAAATCCAGAGTCTGCTTTTCCAGCCTCTACACAGCTTCTTGATGCATTTTTTCTCCCATTTTAGTATTTCTAAGTTGAGTTTTATGACTGATGCGTACATCTAATAGAGTAGCTGAGTGTTTTTTAATATTCAAAAAACAGACAGCTGTTTGTAAAACAATGGTTCCTAAGAAGAGAGGAGATAGACGTGGGAATAGGTGTGCAACAAAGTAGAAGGGGCACAGAACTGGGAGGCAGGAAATCTGGTCCTCATTTCGGCTGTGCCAGCACCGGCCATATGACCTAAGACAAGCCAGTTGGCCTTTCTGGGCCTCCGTCTCCTGACTTAGAAAAAACTAAGGAGATTGAATTAATGATATTGACATTTCACGCACATTCTAAATCCCTTTATGGAATCCAATACAAATGGGCTTGTATAGAGCCATTCTCCAACCAGTGGCTTGGTCTGTGCCTCGGTAGTTCAGGCATTTAACCCTCGGTCGCTGCAGGAGACTAGAGGAGATGCGAGCAAGCTCTCTGCCCCGACAGTGCCGCTCGTTCCTCTCAATCCCAGGCGCCGTCTTCAGCTCTCTGAAAACACAGGCGGGATCCAAGGAGCCTGTTCCAGCATCACTTCTGTTTACCCCACCATCAGGATGGTGTCATTTAGCCAGAGCCATCATTCACAGTCACACCAAATGGCTCATGGAAGAAAAGTTGGTTACACTCAAAGAACAGATGACAAGTGACAGGCTCCGCTCCTGATTTTCCACAATAACAGAAGACACCAGCAACTGCTGTGGTGGTCCGACACCCGAACAAACCACTCCCTTCCAAAAGCAGGCAAGGACTGCTGATATCTGTTCCTGCCCGGGGATTAAAGAGCAGACCTTTGTCCCTGGTAACCCCGGGCAGCCCCGTCTTTCCACGTGTATTATCTGCAGAGCCACACACAGGTGGCCCCGCTAATCTGAGTTCTGCTGCCACATAATTTTTACTTTGCAAATAAAAATAAATCCCTTCTATTATTAAGAGATGAGATTTTTAACTGTTCTCACACCCAAAAAACTGGTAAATATGGGAGGTAATGCATATATTAATTGGCTTGATTTAGCCATTCCACAATATATGCGTATATGAAAGCATCATGTTGTTCACCATAAATATATACAATTTTTGTCAATAATAAATTTAAAATATTTTAAAAATTAAATAAATCACTTAACTTCTCTGTGCACCCAGCACTGCCACGGTAAGGAGACCTGACACTGGGCGGTGATGAGAAAGAGCTAACGACCAAGAATATGGTGGGGAAAGGACTTCAGCAGAACTCAGCCTAAAGTAGCAAGTGGGGACAGATGAACTCACCTTGCCAATCCGCAGGCAGGTCCATTTCTGCACCCTTTTATTTTGCCTAAGGAAAGGCAAAATGAGATGTCCCTAGAAAACAGCTGGACATCTGCCTGCTGCTATGGGATCAGTAGAAGTTCCAGTAATTATTTCTATTTATTTATTTTTTTTAAGACAGAGTCTCTCTCCGTTACCCAAGCTAGAGTACTGTGGTGTCAGCCTAGCTCACAGCAACCTCCAGCTCCTGGGCTCAAACGATCCTTCTGTTTCAGCCTCCCAAGTAGCTTGGACTACACACGTGCGCCACCATGTCCGGCTAATAAGTTTCAGTAATTAAACCTGGGAATTATGGGAATTCTTCCAGCCTGCTCCGGGGTGGCCATTCAGTTCTAATTTAAAAGTTCTAGGCAAGGTCTAGCATGTATTCATTTAACAATCTTTTATTTGGCATTTATTAAGTTGAACCACGTAAAATGGCTGATATCTGCACATCTTTGACCTACAAAAGTGGAAACAGCACATGGCTCAACCTAATGCCATGTGCAAGCCACTGTCCTCGGTACTGAAGATATAAAGAGAGATAAGACACAGCCTATCCTCAAGGGACTGCTAGGAGACAATGCCCTAGAGAATTGGGTGCAAGTTTAGGGTATATGTGGAGCTATGAGAAAGAGAGAGAGGAAGCAGAGGAAGGGGATATCGAGGCAGTCCTGAAGTAGGAGCTTGCTTCTTTCATCAATAGGAGTCTAGATCTGACCGAGCACAGACACCACGGAGCCCCTCTTCTGCCGTCTCGGCATCGTGGAATGACCAGCAAACCCAGAATCTCAACGCCAACTTAAGAGCAGGGTGAGTTCTGAACCTGCCAACCTTGACTGAGTCTCTTTAGCATTTGTTATTTTTATGGGTCCCTGGATGCTTCCCTTGAATATTAATTTTCCTCAATTCTTTAAGTATATATTAGTTATTACATATTTTTGATTAATATTTGATGGCTGCTTAGGCTGCCAAGAGTGCTCATAAATTTCCCAAGTGGATATCTGGCGCTAGGTAAGTGTGGGAGACCCTTGTGTGGAGCAAAGACATCAATCATTTTAAGCCTCTGACTCCACACCTTAATACCCAAAGATATATTGCTAAGAAGCCCATAACAAGTCATTAAAAATGAATGTCTTGTGGCTGTTTTCATGCCTGCAGAATTCAGTGGGGGAGGGAAGGGGACCTGAAATGTTGCAGAGCCCAGAGAGCTCACTAACACCTGTTTGGACATTTTTTAAAAGATTCCTTATTCCTCACTTCAGAACCAGCCCACAATTTGTGGGGCTCGGTGCAAAATAGAATTGCAAGACTCCTTGTTCGAAAATTATTAAGTATTTGGAGACAGCAACAGCAGAGCATTGAACCGAGCATGAGGCCCTCCCAATCATGGGGCCCTGTGTGACGTCACAGGTTGCACACCCGCAAAGCTGGCCCTGCCTCTCTCTGCCCGCCCTGGCACCCTCATCTCGCTCTGTCTGGAACTTAGTCCCTAGCTGTAAGCACTTTCAATAAAAACAATAGCAACAATAAAAATAGCACTTAATGAGATACTAAAAGAGAGACACTCTATTTCCACTAACTCATGAGAACAAGAGAGAGTTCTTCCCCTTAACTCTCTAAATACTATTGTTCTCCCCATTCTACAGATGAGGACATTGAAACAGATGATAGTCTCTTTTATGTGTCAACTTGACTTGGCCATAGGGAGCCAAGACATTTGGTCAGATGTTATTCTGGGTGTGTCTGTGAGGGTATTTCTGGATGGAATTAACATTTCAAGTGACAGATAAAGCTGATTGCCCTCCCTAATGTGGGTGGGCCTCACCCAATCAGTTAGAGGTCTGAGTAGAACAAAAAGGGCTGACCCTCCTGTGGGTAAGAGGGAAATCCTCTTGAGCTGGGACATCAGCTTTTTCCTGCCTTCAGACTTGAACAAAAGCATCGGCCCTACCTATGTCTCTAGCCTGCTAGCTTTTGGACTTGAACTTACTACACTGGCTCTCCTAGGTCTCCAGCTTGCCAGCTGCAGGTCTTGGGAATTATCAGCCTCCGTAATCACATGAGCCAATTCCTTATAGTAATCCTCTTTGTTTATGTCTCTATATAAATGTTGGTGTATCTGTGTATGCACACACACACACACACACACACACACACCGTGGTTCTCTTTCTCTGGGGATCTCTAAGTAATACAAAGCTCATGTAAGTTAAATAACTTGCCCACTGCCTCCGAGCTGGTAAATGACAGAGTTGTGACATGAATATCACAATAGATGTATGTCTGGAAATAACTGAGGTGGTATTGAATAAAAGCGTGAACCAAGCCTGGTTAGGAAGAAAAACTAAATCCATAAAGCAGGGCAGAATCCCATAAACAACCTTCCTCTGGTCAGGGCAGAACAAGCAGAGCAGGTAGATGCAGAGAGGACGGCCCTGTGAGCTCGGGCTGAACCCTTGGATAAAAATGTCAGGGGAGACTAAATTCCGGCCCCGAGACTGCTTCTAACACAACAGTCATGCTAGGCGGGAGAGTGCCTGCTCCCAGGCCCCTGGAAACAGTCCTCAGTGAAGTCCCTTTCTGTCTAAATCTCGAGGCTTTCATGGTTTAATCCTATGAGCTTCTGGGAGAAAATTGTCTAAGATGACAGATACATCCTTTCTTTTGGTTCCTTGAAATGACTTTTTTTTAATTCACTGTAATAATTGTGCTGGAGAGATCATCACAGGTCACGCCCTCTAAGTGTACAGAGATATAAACAACAGGGTGAAAAAGATTTTTGTCTCCAAACACCAACAATGCCTGAAGGACCTACCGCCTCCAGGTATAAATAAATCTATACACACTCAAACCTGCTTTCTGATCTGAGGCTTAAGTATGTTTTATTAGCCGTGAGTATTCTGAAAGTGAGTAGAACGTGGCCAAAGCAGCTTCAAGGAAACCTTAACTGGAAACCAGAATCACCGTCTTATTCTCACTTTCTGAACCTATTGGAGAAGAAAGGTTGCAAGACTCAGAGTGAAAAGGGAGAGAAGGAAGGTAATTAACACCTTTGGAGCCCTTAATTTGTGCCAATCCTTGTAGATAGCATTTGATTTATATAATCTCATTTAATCCTCATGAAAACCTTGTTAGGCAGGAAATACTATCCCCGTGTACAGATAACAATCTGAGGTTCAGAGAGATGAGATGAGTTGCTCATTGCCTTGTAGTGTCTGAGCAAGACGCAGAGCTCAAAGTCAAACCCAGACCTTTCCACCGCATCACACATCCCATGAAATGACCCGTGCTAAAATCCCAGTGCCACAAACAGAAAGAGAGCCTGGCATTGGTTTGCATACTTTGAACGTGTCCTGAAGCTGCTGGTGTACTTTATCAACTGTATTAGTATTTGTTCGCTGTTTACCAAAACTCTGACCAAGTCCAGAAATTTAAAGTGAATAAACCCACCTCCATAAAAGGAATTTATACTGGATATGATTCCAGTTTCCCTTCTCTCCTAGAGTCTCAGGTCCTACAAAGATTCCCAGGGCTGCACAGGGAACTTTCCTCCTATTTCCCTGCCCTTTGACACTCCACCTTCTAAGCAGCCCTAGGGAGCATCATCATTCTTGTTACTGAAATCTCCAGCCCAGAAAACTTCACCTGCATTGATAAGGTGACACAAGTTCCACCAATCTAGCAATCAAGAGGCTGCAGTATAACTTCAGTCCTTCCCGCTGAGATCTGAGGCTCTGTTCCCCAGGGTCCTGTCAAGTCACAGAGAAAGAAGACCTTAGATCCGTGGCAACGTAGCCCAATGCACAGCCCATCCAGCAATGGCAGCAGCTGAGACTTGCTTCCCTGCCGTGACAAATCCTACACTCCCTGCACAGCCTCGCCCCCTCCCCAAAGTTCTGCATCCTTCCAGCCGCTCTAACTTTCTCATTTACTTCCCTGTATTTAGCTCCGTGGTAATTATTTAGACCATTGGTTTTAAAACAGGAGCAATTTTACCTCCCCCCAGGGGACAGTTGGGAGGGGGGTGAAATTGTCTAGAGACAGTTTTGGCTGTCACAGCTGCGGGGGTGCTACTGGCATCTAGTGGATAGAGGTCAGGGATGCTGCCGCACATCCTGCAACGCACAGGCCAGCACCCCCCACGACAAGCACAGGCCGGCCTGACTGCAACGTGTCAGTCATGCCGCAGCTGAGAAACCCTGATTTAGACCCAGGATGGCAAGACCCTGCCACAAGTGCTCTTCCTCCCCTTTCTCCGCGTGTCCTTTGCTGTCACATCTGGTTGATCAGGGCCTTCATTCCCTCTGAGCCCAGTTCTGAACTCAGAATCCTCTCCACACTGAGCTCCAGGCAGCCTCTATGAGTGATGGGTGCTGAAAGGCAAAATGAACTCGATTGGCTGTCCTTTCACCAGACACGTTTTGTGTGGGCCATAATATTTACCTGTTTACATTGTGAACCTTTCAAAGCAAAGATCACGTCTTCTGTAGTCTTCATTGTCTCCGGGAGCTCTGAGATAAAGAAAGAAAATGATGGAGAGAAAGAGGCAGAGAAAAAGAGGGAAGGAGGAGGAACCAAGGAAGGAGGGAGGCAAGCAAAAACAATTAAACAGAAAAGAAAGAAAAAAAGAAAGAAAAGTGTAGAAGAAAAAAAGAATGAAAAATAAAAGAAATAGAGTTCAAAACAAGGCACCAGTAAGACTGACACCTACTAAACAATAGAAGCAGCTTATTGTGAATGTTCTTCTGGAGCTTTTCAAAGCAAGAGAAGCCAATATCACGAATTTCCCTCTAGTCAAGAGGTTGACTCCCTACCATGAAAACGTAGTTCCTTTGTTCTTTTAGACATTGCAATGGACCCAGGCACATTTTAAGAATTCCCCAGTTGCTCCTGGTCCCTCTCCCACCCCCAAGGAGTAAGCTTTCCTGCCACAAGGTGAGGATGAGCTGGCATTTGGTTGTCATCCTTCCCTAAGGCCACACAGAGCACCCGAAGGAAGCTGGATTTGACTTCTCAAATGTTCATCAGCCCTCACCTTGGTGGGGACTGCAGATTAAGCCAAGGCATCCTAGTTAACACTGTAATAAATGGCTAACAATGGTGGCATTTAGCTACGACAAAATCCTAAATAGTGCTTCTTGCTAATGGAGTCTTGACGGATAAATTTGTGTGTTTTTATAGCTTAGCTCTTCAGAAGAGATTTGGCAGGCCCTTAGTATTTAAGGGTCCATGCCATTAAAATGACACAACCACATGTCTGTTTTGAACTTTTCTCTAACAAATGTGAAAATGTAAGCAAAAATGCTCATATATATGAAGAGCACTCATCAGGAAATAGCAAGCTTTGTTATTGAGTAATCAAAGTGATCAATTTGTTGGAAAAAAAAATACCCTTTGAAGGCACATTTAATTTTTGGCACTGTGCAGCTTGGGATTTTTTTTTTTTTCGGCCCCCACAGCACTGCCAACTAAAAACCCAAGCACAGTTTGTGTTTCAGATGCTTCCAATGCAACTCTACCAGCTGAACTCACCCTGTCTAAGGGACAAAGCATTTGCTCAGTGCAGCTTCCCGCACTCAGCTCCCGCTGCGGCCAGACTTGCAATCCCCTTCCACTGATTTTTGTCTAAAGATTGTTTTTTTCTTGAGCATATTCCTATTCTCAGAGTCCATCTGTTAAGTCATTTAATCGGTGGCATATCTGGGACCCCATGCCATGCAAAATTCCATAAAGAAACCTTCTTCATCCACTGCAAAATGAAGCGATCTCTACCTCTTCTTAGCAAAAGAGAGCTGCTTGGATGAGATCCCAATCCCTGGGGAGAGAAGACGGAGGAGGCAGGAAGAGACCATCCTCCTCCTTTGGATCCTTCCTGGTTCCTGTAGTACTGCCTTTTCTACAGGGTACACCAGCATGACACAAGACATTTAATCTCTGTGAACAGCAGCAACAGCACATGGATACTTTTACGAAAGTTGAAAAGGGGTTAGCTGAAGTGAGGACTACATACAAATTCAGTGTTTGCAGAGTCATGGCATTTTCTGAGAAAATTCTAGGAGAGAAGTCATCGGACCACCACGCTCTTCACCCCTTTCCCAGCATCTTCTAAGTGGGTTGCTTCATGCCTCTTTCGTTTCCAGGCAGCTGGGCCTATCAGGGCCTGGGTGGGCAATGGCTCTGCTGTTGCTATTACCGAGAGAGCAAAGGCATCTTCCGTCACCTTTGCCTCCTGCAGAGAAGAGACCAGTTCTCATGTTTTCCCTCAGCTCAATAGCTCAGGGCTTTGCTAATCTTGCTGAACACTTCAGTTTTTAGATGGTATATCAATGAGGCATTCAAACAGAGCAGTTTATACACAAAAATTCTGTCTGCTTTGTAAAAGATTATCCTTTTATAAACACTCTGCAGAAAACATAAAAGCAAATAGGGGACAGCACATAGAACAGGAAAGATGTTAGCAGGGAGATTAATACTGAATGGGTCGAAATGAATGGCGCTTACTAAAACGAGGTCCAGATACTTTGGCTGCAGTGAAACATAAATAATGGGAATGACACATCGTTTATTCGGGATAATGAGTTGATCCAAAGTAGAGGCCTAGGACAAGAGATTAAAGATTAAATATCCATCTCCTGATGAATATCAGTAGCCAACTTTAACCTTTTCCTTCCAAAAGTACAATTTTACTTGAACTATTATATGTGCTTATGCTACAGTGCAGAAATAGGATCCTTAAAAAAAACAACAACAAATACCGTTTGAATCACTTTCTTATCCTTGTGGAAAACATTGTTTCACATTTTAAGATAGGATGTGGAGTTTTTGTTTCTAGGCTACACACCCCTGGAGACTGATTTTAAAAGACAGATTCCTCCCCCACCTCCCCATAATATTCTGTATTTGAGAAATCTAGTTTAAGGACTCTTCTCACATCTCCTCATTCATTCATTGAACGTAAAGTTTTTCAAAAGAAAAAGGAACGTGAGACTGGCACAACCCAATGCAGATTTTACATAACCAGTGAGCTCTATAGGATGATAAAACGAGACAAGCACTGGAAATTTGCTTGTCCAAACTCCTCATCCCATCGGTGAGGAAACTGAGGCCCAGGGCCAGGATGTGTCCCAGCCGGAGTCCCAGAGCTAGTTAGAAACAGAGCCGGGACTCGTACCCGAGGCCTTCTGGCTTCAGGCCCCGGCTCTTTCCACCGCACCCTGCTGCCTCTTTATTCCCTCAAGTTGGAAATAATGACCGAAGCAGCTTGCTGGAAGAGCCAGCACCCCACATGCTAAATTAAAGCCCTGAATGCATGAAAAACTTAGACTATTGGAAGGCCTGAATAAATAAGATTTGGAAACAAAAAAAGGGGGGATGGGAGGAGTTGGAGCAGCAGGAAAAATGTAGACAAGGAGGGTGCAAAAGGGGCAGACAGCAATCGCAGACGCCTGCAATGCCAGACCACAGGCCCTGCCACCTGGGCGTGATTGTGAAGCATTCTATGCAGATGGCCCTTCCCTCCCAAGGACCAAGAAGACTCAGGGCAAGACAGAATTTTGCAGTTTGTCCATTTCTTGGAACTAAGTAGCTGCCCACTGTTCACAAGCCAAGACCAGGAGAGTGGCTTTATGGCTAGCAGACACAAGTGGGAGTGGGAGAACAAGATTCAAATGCGGCTTTAGGGGGGAAAAAACCAGGCCACCAACCAGACAGGAGGAGACCGTCACAGGTTAATTCCACAGCCACTCACCTACAGAAAGCAAGGTCAGGATTTGGCTGGCGTCCCATGTAATATCGGTTTGGTGGTTTCAGTCTATGCTCCAGGGAACGTTTGTCTCGGTGCCAAACCAATATGCATGCACGGTTGGCAGGCCATCCACTGGAGGCCAGGGATGAGGAGCTGTGGAAGTGTATCCATTTTCACTTTGCAAGTATTTGAGTGGCAACACCTTGGCCATTGCTGCTCTTTGGAGAAAGAGGGGAATTTATGCTTGAGAGCAAGGCTGTTTTCAGACATCATGCCCCACACCGGCGTAGTGGAGCTAGCAGTTCCATTCCCTTCATCTTCTACTTTGGGTGAGCAGGCTGAAGTTTACCATTTTGTCAGTGGTGAAAATAACTGAACCACTTCCTAGGTAGGAAAGGTATTACTTGCACCACCCACCAGACCTTCTTAGCAGGAATTTTTTGTGATTACCATGTGTCTCCCAGGTTTCCACTTAGATGGGATAATCAAGAGAAAAGCCAAGATAGTCACAAGACGTGCGATTGCCATTTTGGAAAAGGAAGGGTGTGTTCAATAGAAAGTGTTAAAGAGGGCTTGAAAAAAAGGAGGCCAGCAATCATTCAAATCTTGTTTTGAGTACTGAGCATGCTCAGTGCTAATGACCCAGAAAGGACCACCACCACCCAGCTTCCCTAAATTAAAAGAATACCCAAAGGGTGGCCCACTAGTAACCAAACACATTTTAAGGTTTTGACCAAAAGATATGAAATAATCTGGTGCAAGTATTAATAATTATGGAAACAAGAAGATGGTAACTGTGGAGGAAATGAGGAGGAAGGTGGTAGAAGGACTTCCCCAAAAAAGCATCATGTTTTCATTGAATCTTTTCATGATGTTCAGCCGCAGTTGCAATGACTGTCTGCAACAAGGAGCACCAAACGGTATGGCATTGTGCTAGAGATGACGTCACAGAGTCAGAAGATGATGCTACGTAGACCTTGAACCCATCTGCACAGAGCTTCCAGGTAAACGCTCCCAGGACTTACAAACACAGCGCACACTTCCAGGTGTTACCACTATTCCCTTGTGGATGGAGCCTATTGGTAGATCTGACCACAAAAAGACTCGAGCATACAAAGTGCGATAATTGCATCTTTCCCTCCCTGAGACGATTTAGGGATTTGTGAAAGCAAACATGGCTGCCCTCAAATTAATCCCTGAAGGCCCAGTGGAGAATTGAGCTTGGAAACTTCCCCCAAACTGGCATTTGAAAATGTGGATCTACTAACAAATAACTACTGAGGCTTTATAAGAACTCCTTAAATTGGCTCTTTTCCTCAGACTGTCAAATTCTCAGCAAACTACGTGGTCATTTCCGCAGCTCCCAGATGACTCACCTATGTGGTTGGGAGACAAGGGTTGGTCCTTAGGCCCAACGCTATGGTGGATCTGGACAGGCCGAATTCCTATTTCCCCCAAATGCACTCACTGAAAAAAAAAAAAAAAGACTGAAACCTCAATATTTTCATAAATATGTGGAAACAATGATGAAGAAAATATCCTCTTTTACAGCTAAAACAAGTAGTGAGGGCCTGGGCATGTTTTCCTAATTCGGGACCTGCCGCTGAGGTTGGTTTTGTTCAGACTGAAGCTGATTTTTTTTTTTTTCACATATTTACAAATTGACCTCAGTAACCTCAGTGAATGCTCTGCAGACTTTCACTTCCAACTCCAGGGCAGTCAACTCTATCTGTATGTGCTTAAGTCCAACTAAGTTTGTTCTCATACTAACGTTTTCGCACTGTACCTTCTTCCTAACAGGGATGGACTCAGGTGTCACACACTCCAGGGCCTCAGTGTCAGCTTGACAGGGAGGAAGAAGCGAGAACAGAAGGAGGCAGGGACAAAAACCCCAAGGAAGGCAGATCTCCAAACAGTTCCAAGTGGTGCGGTAAGTGACAGCTTCACACAGCGCTGATATCTGAGGGGTCTTAATAGGGCAGCAGGAGTCACTAGTGATGACACCCTGCCTGTCGCTACAACTTCTCCTCCCTCACCATGCCCTAGGCCAGTAAGTCTCAGCCCTAGCTGTACATTAGAGTCAGCTGGGGAGCTTTTAAAAAATGCCCATGTCCAAGACTCACCCAGAGATTCTGATTCAACTGGTCTGGGGTAGAGCCTGGATGTTGCAACTTTAAAAGTTCCTCTGGGGCTTGTAACACAAGCTAGTATAGTGGGCTGAATAAGGGCCCACAAAAATATCAGGTCCTTATCCCAGGAACCTGCAAATGTTACCTTATATGGCGAGAATGGATTTTGCAGATAGGCTTAAGGTTAAGAATCTTGAGATGCAGAGATTATCCTGCATTATTCTGGGGGAGAGGGGACTTTAAAAATGCAGTCCCAAGGATTCTTATAAAAGAGAGGCAGAGGGAAATGGGACACACACAAAGGGAAAGATGATATGAAAATAGAACAGGGAGGGATCTGAAGATGCTGTACTTAAAGATTGGGGTGATGGTACCACAAGCCAAGGAATGCTGGCAGCCATGAGAAGCTGGAAAAGGCAAGGAACAAATTCTCTCCTAGGCCCCTGGAAGGAGCACTGCCCTGTTAATGCCTTTATTTCAGCCCAGAGAGTCTGATTAAAGACTTCCGACATTTAACAGAAAATAAGTTCTGTTGTTTTAAGCCACTAAGTTTGTGATATAATTAGTTACGTCAGCCACAGGAAACGAATACAGCCAGGGTTGGCAATCACCGCTCTAGTCTCACTGGCCACTGTTGAAGTCCAAAAAGGCCGAGTTCAATGCCACCTCCAAGCTTTCTCACCTGCTTTTTCTCCACCTAAAGCACTTTTGCCCCTGATTGTCCCTTGGCTGACTCCAGGAAGCTTTCCCCAACCCAGTCTAAATCACATCTTACATGTTACTTCCTTTTAGAATTTTGTTCTCATCCTTCATAGAACCTACACAGCTTGTAATTAGCTATTTATTTAGTTATTTATTTAATGCCTTTCTTCCCCACTAGACTGTAAACTCTCCGAGAACAAGGTTTACTTCATTTTGTTCACCATCGTATTCTTGGCACCTAACACGGTACCAGACACATAGTAAGTGATCTCTGAAAACCCACTAAAAGACATAATGAATACACAAATGATTCTTACAGCACACAAGACTGAACCCCAGATAACAGCCTGGGATTCCAGATCAGAGTCTACCTCCTGGGAGAGGGAATGACAAGGTTCAGGAAGGAAATCTGGACCCCCCAAAAAAGGGTCCAGGGTTCTGATGGTGCTCCAGCCCCAGGGAGAAATGGAGTAATGAGGGACGCTTTGTGCACACGTGACTCCTGATGTGAGCAGCCAACCACAGGTCCAGAGCGCATCTGCTATAGGTCAGGGGGATCTCGATACAGTACAGGTTTGATGAGTATTGGCTCCGGAACCGGACAGCAAAAAGAAAGGAGGTAGAACAACGTTAACCCCTGAAGCAGAGCAGGTACCTGTCCTCAGCCTGTGAGGAACTAGGCCACAGAGCTCAGCTGCTCCC
>CAUYRT010019209.1:0-28169 GCA_963574885.1 Lepilemur ruficaudatus
AAATAAGGAATACCTAAAATACTGAGAACTTGGTGGTATAGAGAAGGTAGGGAATGTTAGTGATATGCACTAGCCACTGTATTAAAAAGAATAGGCATTGTTTTTTCTTAAATGATATGTAAATTAAGAAGTATTCATTATGATGCTTTAGCATATAATCTCCTAGAGATGTTTCAGTATATGTATAGATGTAATATAGAAGATAACAGTGTATATTCATAAAACTGGAATTATATGCTCAGTTGGGAAACTACTTTTGTACTCAATGACCCATGTACATCTTTTTATAACAATAAATATTTGGAAAAAAATAAAATAAAAAAATAATAATAAAATTAAATAATTTTGTGCCAATGGTTTTCTGCAAGATCTAATATATAGATAACAAACTAACAAACTTCTGTATGGCAAGGGAAATAATTAACAGAATGAAAAGACAATCTATGGAATAGGAGAAAATATTTTAGAATTATTTATCTGATAATAATTTTATATCTAAAATACATAAAGAATATATATAACTCAATAGCAAAAAGCAAATAGCCCAATTAAAAATGGGCAAAGGACTTGAATACAGCTGCTGGTTTATTTTAATGAACATTGAGATAGAGAATATAAGAGTGATTATTTTGAACTGTGAGAAATGAAAAAACATTTCTCCAAAAGAAAATATACATATGGCCAACAGGTATAGTAAAAGATTCTCAACATCACTAATCATCAGAGAAATGCAAATCAAAAGCACAGTGAAATATTTCCTCACATCTGTTGGGATGGCCACTATCAAAATACACACCCAAAAAGTATTGACAAGGATGCAGATAGAACACTTGCATACTGTTGGTGGAAATGTAAAATAGTGCCGCTACTATGGAAGACAGTGTGAAATTTCCTCAAACACTTAAAAATTGAAATCACGATCTCAAAGACATATTACCACTACCATGTTCATTGTACTATTATTCACAACAGCCAAGATATGAAAACAATTTAAAGGTCCATTGATGGGTGAATGGTTAAAGAAAATAGGGTCTGTACGTTGGAATATTATTCAGCACTAAAAAAGAAAATCGTGCTATTGCCAGCAACATGGATGAAGCTGGAGGACATTATGCTAAGTGAAAGAAGCCAGTCACAGGAGGACAAACATCGCATAATTCCAATATATGAGTGGCTAAAATGATGAAACTCTTAGAAGCAGAAAGTAGAATGGTCCTTTTCAGGGGCAGATGGGGAGGAGGAAAGGAGAGTTGTTCAGTGAATATAAAATTTCAGTTATGGAAGATGAGTAAGTTCTAGAGATCTGCTGTACAATATCGTGCCTATAGTTAACAACACAGTATTGTGCACTTAAATTGTTAAGAGGAAACTTGGAGATGATGAATATGCTTATTACTTTGATTGTGGTGGTGGTTTCACAGGTGTATACATATATCCAAATTCATCAAATTTCACACATATACACATGTAAAGTTGTTTGTATATCAAGCATACCTCACTAAAGCTGTTAAAAAGGAACACTGCTGAGTTGACAGTATTAGATATCCCCATATACAGTCTGTCATAGCCTATAGCCTCAAGAAAAAGGCAACAACTCTATTCTAACTGAGAGGTCTTATGGTTGACATGGCAGATGCAGAGATTAGAGTTGTTTATTAGTAGTGGTGATTGTGCATGTACATACCATGTTTTATGATTCACACGACACTTTCTCAGCTTTCACTGCCCTTGATCCCAACGCTGTGAAGATAAGTTGAGTCCCACTGACATTTCTCTAGGGCTGGAGTTATGGCAAATAGGACTGAGTGAATCATTTGACCAGTGTATGTTTATAAAAGGTCTTAATTTCAGATTTTTAAAAATGTTATCTCCAAATGAAGGTCACTCTGTGTGTGTGTGTCTGTGTGTGTGTGTGTGTTAGAATGAAAAATTCTGGAAAATACATAGTTTTCACAATTCAGTATTGATATTTCTTCATCTGATACCTTGGAAGCCTCAAAAATTGGTCAAAGCCTGCATCACTGAGAAGCCCTGTGCCCACAGTCTCATTATAAAGTAAATGGAAAGGACACTTTCTACAGACTCTGGGACCAGTAAGGCCTGACCTTCTCCTGTGAGTCCCAAGCCTCCAGGAACTTTGAGCACCACACTGATTTCCACATCCTCAATGCCCCTCTCCTCAGCTCTGTAAATGCTGGCAAGTCATTTTACTTCTCTAGGTCTCAGTTTCTTTGTCTATAACATGGTTGTACGAATTTACATTCATAATCCCTTTTCTACAATTCTGAAATCTAAAATGGCCTCAAATCTTAGAGACGGTTTGGATAAGTTTGGAGCAAAAGCTCCTTTGGCAGCAAAACCTTTCCTGAACTAAAATATGGGTATTGAGGTCCTCCTTTATCACACTTGCTATCAATGTTCACAATTTTGGATATAGAAGTATTAATGTGATTATCCTGGGGATGTTATATACTCATAGTAAACAGTATATATATTGAGTTGTGTGCTCTGGAGCCATATTGTTCTGAATACTGAAAGCCAGCAGGCCTCGGGGGTGGGGGGGCTTCATGTGAAGGTCGGTGGCCTTGCTCCTGAGTGATGCACTGCTGGGGTTTGAAGAAGACAGTGTGCAATGTCTCCGGCATGTAGTTAGAAACTTAGAGATAGCAGCCCTCATTTACAAATCATTCTTTTGGCTCTTATCCACTGAAGGCTAGCACCCCTGCTTCTCCTTGGCTGCCTGGCTGGTAGACACTTGGCTTTGCATCAAGTTTCCTTTATCCTTTAGCAAATACTGTCTTAGCTGAAGATTGTCTGAAACCCAGGGTTTTTTTTTCCTCAGCTCCAATTGCCTCTGCCAGACTGGGTAAATTCCTGAGCCTAATACCACCCTGCAAAACTCTCACCATTGTGGTTCAGTAAGACTTCCACATCTGCGTCTTCACATTTTGCCATGGATAGTTTAAGTGGAAAAAAGCAAAATGGGAAACTATGAAAGAAGCATGACTTTTCAGAAATGATTTTATCATCTTTGGTCAACATGAGCTTCTTAGTAGGTAGGTAGTTGACTCGTTCACTCATTTATTCATTCACTTCTCTGTCATTGATTGATTCTATTATTTTTTCATTCATTTACTGATTCTTTTTTCATAAAATAATTGAAAATTTTTACCACTTTTTACCTGTCTTTATTGATTCTATTGATAACTTCAAGGATAAAACAGAACAATATAAAATTAAATTTATTTGGTTTGTAGGCTTCTTTGTTATTTGTTTGTTCAGTTTTGGTAAAAGTACATAGGTGAGAGAACTAAATATTTACCTTTTAGAAATCATTCTACAACACTTTATATAGGCTAAAAGTCATCATTTTCTAAATTAGAACATACTGTAGGGGCTAGCAGGTCTTACAGTCAGTGCTTTTATACATTGCCCTTTTGAATTCACCACACTTTCTGAAATGTTAAGATTTTCATCAGCAAGTTTGATGAATGTGCTCTAGTTACCAGCCAGTTTCAAACATAGGTCAGCTTGGCTCCGCAGTCCCCATGGGCTACCAGGTATACTCCACTTGCTTTGCTGGAAGAGCCCACAAAAGAAAGGCGGGGTAACAAGGGAGATGAATTGTGCCTACTACATAACTTTGCTGAGGGTCAATCCAAAAACTTTCAAGATAGGAAGTTTGTCTCCGAGTCTTGGGCAGATGGTAAGCTCCGGGGAGCCAAGGAACATGCTTCTAATTCAAAACTGTATCCGAAGCACCTGGCTTAGTACCTGGTACAAGTAAATATTCCTTGAGTGAATGAGATTTATGATTGAATATAACATCAGCAATTGATTATTTAAGAGAGAGATGAGGGAAGAGGAACAGAGGAAGGAAGAAGAAAAATAAAAGGAAGAAGGAGGAGAAGTGAAAATGGAATGAAAAAAATAACAAAGGAATAAAAGAGGCAGGGATTTAGGAATGAATGAAACATGCCTTTGTCCCAGCAGTTGAGTTTCCACTCATAACTCTAGTAATATTGCTCTTGCTTGAGTGTCGGTTGATATCCATGTTGCCAAACGCAGTGGAAAAATGCTTAATAGAAGTCCCTAGAGTCAAATTGCTTGCTATACAATAGCTGGGTGACTGTGGTAGACAGACTTACAAGCCACCACCAATGACTCCTGCCTCCTGGTATTCATGCCCTTGCGTAATCTTCTCTTTTTGAGTGTGGGTAGAATCCGTGACTCGTTTCTAGTCAATAAAATATGGCAGAGGTTATGAGTTGTCACACCCATGATTATAGTACATTATATAAGACTCTGTCTTGCTAGCACATACACTCTAGAGATTCTTCTAGCAGCTTTGACAAATGGCCATGTTGAGAAAGCCCACAAGGCGAGGAACTGGGGATGGCCCCTGGGAACTGCAGGCAGTCTGCAACCAACAGCCATCAAGGAACTGAGAGAGCCTGGCAGCTGTCTTTGTCACTTGAGCTTCCAGATGAGAAGACAGCCCTGCCTGAACTTTGATTACAGGGTGGTGATGCTTTAAGCAAAGGACCCAGCTAAGCTGTGACTGAACTCTTGACCCACAAAATCTGTGAGATCATAAGTCTGTTTTGTTTGAGCTGCTATATTTTTAGCAATATTTTTACACAGCATAGAAAATTGATACAGTGACTTTGGGTGCCACCCTTTCTAATCCTTAGCTCCCTATTCTGTAAAATGGTAGTAACAATAATATCTACTTTGTGCATTGTTATGAGCAACGTGATTGTGCGTGTGTGTGTGTGTGTGTGTGTGTATCTCAATCACATAATAGTGCTGGCATCTCTCTCTCTCTCTCTCTCTCTCTATATATATATATATATAATGATTCACATAAGCTTAGCTATTATAATTGTCTATGACATACTGTGACATACTGCTCTGAATGACTTAAAATCTTTTTCAAAGTATTTTCTTCCTTGCTTTATGTAATATTTCATCTCCTGGTTTCCCTTCTAGTTTGGTCCCTATTTTCAATCTCATTCGCAAACCCCTCTTCTGAGTTCTTCCTTCAGAATCCTGCCTCCTTGTCTTATTGCCGTGAGCATCTCTCTAAGGGCTCTAAGAAAGAAAAATTCCTTTGTCTTGTCCCATAGTATCCCAAGAATTTTTAGAAGACTAACTCCCTGCATATTTTGATGGATTGGTTTCCAATGAAAAGAAATGGGAAACTAGAAACACAATGGGATGAATTCAAGTGAAAATAGTATTTTGGGCCCTGATGTACCTAAGCCTTGTGCCAGGCACATTCACATTTTCTGATTAATTCACACAGCCATCTCATGAGGTTAGCATTCTTGGCACCAAGGAAAGGAGAAGAGAGGCTCAGAGAGTTCAATTGGAGTGTGAATAGCAGACAGGGCACTAGCTTTGGAGACAAATCTGGCTTCAAAATCTGCCTCTGCCTCCTGATAGCTGCGTCGCCTTGGACGAGTTGCTTAACCTCTCTGAACTTCGGTTTTCTCATGGCAAAATATGGATGGTAATATCCATGTTAGAGAGTATTATATTCAACCAACACGTGTGCATGGCTGGAGTGCAAAACCTCATGGCTCCATTTGTCTCATGCTGCGTTATTAGTGTTGGGATTCAATCTTGAGTTTCTCAGCCCAAATAAATGATGGATAGATGATTGATAGAGAGATGATCAATAAATAGATAGATCATAGATGAATGAAAACTAAAAATGCAACAAAAGAAAGATGAGGACTAAGTCTTAATGGAATAAATAAAGTGGTGCTTGTCATTTCCCGATGACTTTTTAGGGAAAATGTCATGACACTGTAAAGGAAGTTTTTAAAGGCTTCCCTGGTTTACACAGAGAAATACGGCTTAGAAAATATGCCTGTGTCCCAGAAAACCTCAAGATATTCTGTTATTGCCCACTCCATGAATAAAAATTGGCAATTTAAAGACTAAGTAAATTTTGAAAACAAATCTCTTGGTGCTTCAGCCTTTCCAAGTCTTAAAAAATGCTCAGTTATATGTGTCTATTTCAACACTCGAGAACACCAATTCTTCTACATGCCTTAGAGCTGTATGGTGCCTTGACATAAAACTCCATTTATTCCAAGATTCAGGCATCTCTTGGCTTAATGGAGGGCCAGTGGCTAGTCTTGCTTAAAGTCTGTATGCAGGAGGTATTTATCTGAGATTTACACAGAAAAAACTTATCCTAACGAAAGAGGAAACTGGAGTACAAGAGCAGGGTCGAACATAGGAGGTTAATAGACAAAGAAGAGGAAACTTTATGATTCTTACCTACCCCCATCCACCCTTAATCCCCACTATGTTCACATTCTGGAGACTTTTGGTCTAGCAATAAAAAGTAGTAGAAACCAAAGATCAGTCTCACTTAAATCTCTGTAAATCCTTAGGAAGAAAAACTTGTTTTACTTCATTGTGAAAAATGAGAGATTTAGGAGTCTAGCCTAAGGAAAAATGTTGTTGAATGCCTCCTGTAATTACTAAGCACAGAACCAAGATGGTAAAACATCTCAAGCACCCCTTGAGGGCATTCTGAAGCAGTTGTGAGACATGTGAAGATATTTGTATTACCAGCAATTCTTCAGGTAGGAGTGAAGATGGGAAAATTGTGCTGTGTTCCCATAATTTTTTTAATTTTTTAAACACTTTCTGTGCTAGGGACATTCACAGAGCACATGTGAATTGTTGGACCATTTGCAAATATGAGTGCAATTATATCAGTTGATGAAGAAGCAACTCTGTAGTGGTGCCTACTTACTTTGCAAAATGGCTGGTTATCACAAGCTGTTGGCAGTTGAGTCATAAGTCAGGGAAACACCCTCTTGAGGGGAAGGCAGTGACTCTAAAAGCAAGTCCTGTGAAAGACCTAGTATGAGTCGGCAGACAGCACATTAGGGAGATAACCTGTTGCTTATCTAAAGTGCCTGGCCCTTTAAAGGAATCCCTTGCCAACTGGAATTCTTCCTAGATTAAGTCTCATCTCTTCCTTCCCTGCCTAGATGAGCTGGCTGACTGTTTCAGGCCTGATTCTTAGTTTTTATTTCTTTCCATTGCCAGATTCAATTGCTGACTCTTATCCATGACTCTAACTCTGATATCTTCTGGACTAGATTCTTTGTGGTTTTATCTTGACACCTAGAAATTGAGTTGGCCTCAATTCTTTCCCCTGACCTTGATTTCTAGACTTTCTCTGATATTTGCCCATAGCTCAGTTGGAACAGTGACCCCTGGGTGATGCTTTTGTCTTTCTATTTGGAAGCTCATGGCTGGTTACACATATTCAGTCCCAAGGCCATCAGCGAAATAGCAGGAGGGACTGTCTCTCCCCACATCTCTTTAAGACATCCTCCTGTAACCTCATCTTTTGAGGATAATAACAAATAGTCTGTTAACCTGATTTTGCAGCACAAAATCAGAGAGAAGTGGAGATAGTGCGATTTTCCTTGAGAATAAAATCCTGAAGGCTAATTCTATTAATGAAATCTTAACACCTCACCTTCCAAAAATGGGGAGATTTGGTCAGGTTTTAAGTCAGAACAAACCAAGCCAGTATAGAAGAAACTGAAAAACATGTGGGAGAACTTGTTGATGGTGTCTGTAGTAAACTACTTGAAGTCCACCTCCGTATCTATTCTAACCAGGGCATTTTTCTCCAGAGGATGGTTCACTGGTACACAAAAGTGGGTACAACTCAAGAAACAATGCCCTTTTTGATGAATAAGTATCACTGCTAGTCAGTAAAGAACCAATTCAGTTGTGTCTGAGATCTTCAATTTTCCCATATGAACAACAGTAACAAGCGTTTATATACCTGTCTAAAAGCCCCCAAACAAACCTAAGCAGCAGTATTAATAGTTTTGGTAAGGAAAGGAGTGGGATTTCCAGTGAACCATACTGCACTTTAAAGAGGAATAAAGACCTAGGAGAGGTTTCAAGGAACTCATATTTCACTTCCAAGTCTCCTAGGACCACCAGTAATCCTTAGTCTATTTCAAGTTATTTCCTAAACTATTACTTCCCTGCAGTCTATAAAAACACTCTTTCCTCTCGTGTCTAATATCCTCATTGGAATTGATTTATGTCTCAATGAATTAGAGAAGGTTGGCATCTGGCTCACAGGCCTCACTTTTCTCAGGAAAGCCAGTGTCACATGGACATCTGGTAGATGACTTTGCAAAGGGGACTTTTAATATTGGGCATGGAAGCCATTAAGCACTCTGTAAGAGAGATTATAAAATTTCTCTCACTTGATCATCACCCCACAGGCTGTAAACATTTTTTCATACTAAACAAACTTTTTTTTTTTTTTTTTTAAGCAAAAGGGACTGATATAGCATTTCTTTAAATGTCGAGTGCTTTAGAGATGGGATTAAGTTTTCCAAAGAAGATGGGCCATTCTTTCTGAGGGAAGCGGAGATGCTATAGAGACTGTTAAATTCAAAATTAACTAAAAAGACCCTCTAACCTGATGGATTTATTTTATTAAGGAGAAAAGTAAGGCTCATAGACACTATAGGATTATACATCATCCATGTTGAAAAGAGTCTGAAAAAGTGATGTTTCAGATGTCATAATGAAAAATAACAAAATCATTATTCTTTCTTAGATTTGCTCTTAGGCTGTTTCATGATGGCTCTTCCCCCCTAGTGTCCTGGAGCATCCTATACACTCATGCACATTACTTATCAAATAGAAGTGTTATGTATTCCTTATGCATTTGTTCATAAAAATCCTTAAGGCCTGAATATTTATTTCTAGAGAAGACTTTGTCTTGTTCCAACAGTCCTGTAGTATATATTGCTTGTTTGCTTTACTGACAAGTCAATATGATGTGTCTCTAAAGCCCTCTCTCTGTCCCAAAGACTCTCTCCTGCATCTATGTTCTCTTTGGTGAATATCTTCTCTCTTGGCACACAGCATTCTCTGTTCACTCTAACAGAACAAAAGGCACTTTAAAACCATTCTCATACAAACACTTATTTCTTGCATGCATTCTGAGCTTAAAGTAGATCAATGTCATCTTCCTCATTTTTTTTTTAAAGCAGCATTACAATGGCATTTCCAGTGTTTATACCATAAGTAACCATCTCCCTTTCCTCACTGACTCACAACAACTAGAGTTCAGGATGTTTCCACTTAACTACACCCTACCTACTGCTATGTAAGTTAGACTGATCAGTTGAACTGATATTATCATATCAGTTGTATGTGTCCGGGAAAAAGGAAAAGATAGCTAGCATTTATCTTTAGATGTCAGGTTTGTTGGTTTATTTTTTCCGTACACATGGATGGACATTCAGTTGTTCTGAGATCATGTACTGAAAAGACTCCCATTCCTACTTGGTTTTTCTACTTAGCATGTATGTCAAAAGTCAATTGACAATGCACATTTGAGTTATATCTGGAATTTTTATTGCTCTTCTTTTTTAGGTCTTTAGTATTCTTCCCAGCAATGTGTGTTTGTGTGTATGTGTGTGTACGTGTGTTTTAATTTTCAGTACATGGACCGAATGCAGAATTCTAAGTTGAAAGTTTCTTGCAGCAATGTAAAGATATCTTTTATTTATTTATTTTTTGGCTTGCATAGTTTCTTATAAGGTGGCTGTTTATTTGTATCTATTTAAATATAGTTCATGTATCTGCCTTCTTATAATATTTGGCTTCTGTAAATCATTTTCTGCAATTTGATTATTATGTTTTGGTATGATTTTCTTTGTATTCATCCCACTTAAGGCTCATTGAGTTTCTTAGAAGTGTAGGTTTAAAAATTCTATCCACTTAGAAAAATGTTTGGCCATTTATTTTTCAAAAAGTTCCCATTCCACAACCTCTCCTTTTGATACTTCAATTGCATTGTAAATTACACTGCTTGATATTATTCCATAATTAACTGATGACCTTTTGATTTTATTTCTTAGTTTTTTTTTTTGTTGTTGTTGTTGTTTTATTCGCTCTATGTAATTTCTATTGCCATTTCTTTTCAAGTTCACTAATAGTTTATTCTGCCATATCTGATCTTGTATTAGTCCCTCCCCACTTTTTTTTCTTCTTTATTGAAGTATACTTTACATATCATGCCTTTACTCCATTTTAAGTGTACAATTAAATGATTATTAGTGAATTTACCAAGATGTACAGTTATTCACATAAATCAGTTTTAGAGGATTTCCTTCCCCCTATTGAGACCCCTAATTCGCTTCCCCAACTACTTTTCAAGCATGCCCCTCCCCTGCACAGTGCCCACCACATCGCTCAGATGTGGGTCTACGCCCCACCCCCTGAATCCCTAGGTGAACACCACCACCATTTGAGCCCCTTCCCACTTTTTGAATCTCATTATTTATTTCATGTATTTTGTATTTTCATTTCTAGCAGTTCTACTTGGTTAGTTTGGGTATCTTCTATTTCTTCCCCATCTTCATTTAAATAATATAATATAGTTATAAGACTTTATAGCTAGTTAAAAAGTTTTGTCTACTAATCCATGTTCTCTTTCATTTCTTTGTCTGCTTCTATTGTCTATGTTTTCTCTTCATTGTGTTTATTTACTTTTGCTTTTTTACATGTCTAGTAATTTTGATTGGATTCTAGATGTGGTATTTTATTGTGAATTTTCTGGTATTTGTTGTTTTTCATTTAATGAGTATTGGGTTTTGTTCTAGTAGACTGTTATTATTTCCAGTTCAGTGTGATCTTTTTAGGCTTGCCTTTGATCATTGTCAGAGCAGATCTCCGGTAGACTTTATTTTATGAATTATTTATTCTCACGTAAACGCTGTTGTCTGTCTAGGGTCTCTCTTGAATGTCCTGAGTGATCAGTGAGCACTTTTTACTCAGACTGGTCAGCATCCAACATTTTTAGCCCTGAATTAACTATGGAAACCACTTTGCTCACAGCTCCTCAGTACTCTTTGCCTTTCTTCGTGAAGGTTCACCCTATTTTTATGTGTCTTAGTATTCTGCAAGCAAGCATCTCTCTAAGGATTTCTGGACCTCTTTTTCTACTTAAGTCTTTCCTTTTTGGAACTCTGCAGCTCCCAGCCACCCTGGTCTTCCTGAATTCAATTCCTGTAACTTAAATTCAGTGAGGTACCAATGCTATACTTGTCTTATTCCTCCTTGCTCTGTGGTCCAGCCTGTGCCAGGTGACTTAGACCACTTTGTAGTTTTCCTTCTCTCAGCAATCACAGAACTTTGATGCCTATTGTTCGATGTCTAAAAATGATTGTTTCATAGATTTTGTCCAGTTTTCTAGCAGTATATGAAAAGAACAAATTTGGGATCTGTTATTCTGTTGTGGCCAGAAAAAAAAAATAGGTCCTATATGTTTCAATTTATCCTAATTGTGCTTAAAAACAATTTCATGATAATATTATTAGTTACAATAAATTATAGATACCCACCAATAAAATGATAAGTATTGGGCTAGTACTCTAATGAGATAGTTAATAAATGCTCTGATACCAGGTTCACTAAATAATTTAACGCATAGTCTTCTGAAATTAATTCAGTGTATCAATAGAGAGTATCCAGTTTCAAAATATTCTGATGGGCTGAATTTAACAGGATTCCTCATGAGTAAGAGAAAGCAGAAGAAAATTTTAATATGTTTAATAAGTTTAAATAAAACAACCTTCTCATTCACATAAAGCTGATTTTCAATCAGAGCAGCATCAGGAACAATCACATGGAAACATTTTCAAAAGACACATGATACTTGAAGATAAAATAAAAATCCTTATTGAAGATGTGTGCCTACATTCAAAAACACTTTTCAGTATTTTTCAAATCATATAAAGTCTCTATGTCTAAAGGGAATATGGCTTATATATTGGGTAGAAAAAAATTTCAAGATAAAATAAAATCATTGTAGCTTTCTTTTTGTCTCATTTTACCAGAAAAAACAATTAACAGTTGTTGTTGTACTTAAGGAATTGAAATTTTTCTTTCAGTACATTTTTGTTAATTAGATCTAAGCTATGCCATTCAGACATGTAGAGCTGATGAAGGGACATTATATGTAGTGTGGGATCATGGCAATGTCACAAACTACCAACTGAGGAATATTTCCCCTACTTGTACTTTTATAAATCTTAGTGGTAAGGTTAAGTGCTATTTACAGCACTTACTAGCTCAGTAGTCTTGAGACAACTATTTTACCCTTTTTATACCTTAGTTTTCTATAAAATAGTGTAAAATGGCATATACCTCATAGATGTTTTGTGATTTTTTAAATGAGTAAGGAAGTGTAATGCACTTACAACAGATTCTGTGTACGACTCGGTGTACATGGTAAGTGCTGAACACATGTTGACTTTATTATTAGCATTAAGGCTAATCCCTTCAACCTCTGTTCTTCACCCCTCTTATTTCCTTGGTTATTTTCTCTCAAATAATCATTTGTCTTTGGTATCTTCTATTTCTTCTTTGCTTTAATCTTCAGCATTAAGACATACATGCAAGCCTCTCATCTCAGGAAAATAAATAGTAAATGAAAGCAAAATGTTTCCTTTGGCCATGTATCTCTTTGGCCATCAGCCTACTGTCTTTCCTTTTCTGTAAGGTATGATCATCATTTTATGATTTTGTGTTTCTGCTTCTTCCCTATTTTTAACCCCATTTATTTATCTTTTAATCTGAAGAATTCAGGCCAATCTTCTTAGAATCTGGTGCTCTATGTTTTCTTTGTGATTGTTGCTCAACAGTTGTCTAACTTGTGCCATAGCCATGATAATATGCACATTTGTCTCCTTGTTATAAGTGGAGGAGATGGAATGAGATCACAGTGAAGCACACAGACTCATCCTTTATCAGTCCCTTTTAATTTCGTCCAAGCTCTAGCTCTGACCCACGCTTCTCCTTCCAGAAACCAAGGCTGTGTCCCATTCCCATATTTCTGGCTGTGCTCCTTCCTCTACAAGGAATCTCTTTGCAGCCTTGAAGGTGTGTGATATTCTCCAGGAAGATTTTCTGGGTTATATGCTCCTCCTCTGTGCTTACCTATATTTTACTTGGCACAATGTAATATAATTTTTGAATTATGGGTTTGTTTTATCCTCTAGTCAGTTATTTTCTATGAGTGGGGATTTCAATTTATTCATATTTGTATTTTGAGCACTTGGCTTAGTTTCTGTACTTAGTAAGTGTTAAACAAATGTTTATTAAATCAATGCATGTGTAAACACTTTAATAATTTATAATAAAGGCCTAATATGTGTCCAAGTGTATACCATTTGCACAACAAAAATTATCTAACCCTAAAATATCTCTAAATGATGAATACTATGTTTCTGATGCAGAAACTGAATCTGAAAAAAATCTTGTTAATTTTCTCTAAGTGTGACTAGTGTGACTTTCTCTAAGAGTTAATTTTCTCTAAGTGTGACCAGGGAGTGAATACCATGTTTAATTCTCACATTTTGCTTGCTTAGAATTATACACAGGACTATGATAGTCAGTTCTTTGTCTAAGCAGACCTGTATTCTTGTTTTCCATCTTTGCATTCAGACGTTTCCTTAAAAGTGACTGACCTGAGGTTAATGATATGTTAACTTATGTGTTTGCTTAAGCATCTCCTATCTCTAGCACTAGAGTTTATCTCGTCTATGCCTTGATTTAAAGAGCACAACTTTTGTCTGTTTTGTTCACTGATGTACCTAATAGAGTACCCAGCATGTAGCAAGTGCTCAAGATCAAGGCAAATTCTATTTGCAACCCGCCTCCCATCAAAACCTTTCTTTCTTTTCCCTTTTTATGCACAATGACATTTCTATGAAGAATGGGAACATGATACAAAGGGCATGGGCCTTTAAGCCAAATTGAGCCCAAATAGCTTTTACACCAATTTCACAAACTACTCTGAAAAAAGACATTAAATCTCACATTTTTCTTCCATAAAATGGTGCTAACAAAGCCTAATGGCATGGCTAATATGAGAAACCCATTCAAGTAATAAATGTAAAGTGATCAACCTGGGCTCCAGAAAATCTTTTATTCCCATCTCTTATAGTATGTCTTGTTCATATATTATAATCAGTCTGGAAAGAAATTTCATTTTAATTGTGCAAATAAAATTATTTTGAAGAATAAAAATAGTACTGATCAAAATCATCTGAAAGAAGTTCTAGCCTTTAAGCTGAATTCATGAAATGAACATTTCCACATCTTTCTCTCTATGCTTTTGCTAGAATTAGTAGAGAGGCAAATTTAAAAAAAAAAAATTAATTCCAGCTGGCTCTAATTTATAAGCTGAAAGAACTGCATGTCAAGAACATATGGCGATTCATTCAGCAAATATTTATGGGACATCTATTATGTGCAAGGTGCCTTAATATGTACTGTAAGATAAAAATAAAAAAAAAGATAAATTGCTCCTGATCCAAGGGTGCTTATCATGCTCTTGAAAAAAACTAGACTTCATAATAACTTCCTACATGATTTTGGGAAAATGTATATACTCTCTTGCCTCAACTTTTACATTTGAAAGAAAAGAAAAGAAAATCTTTCCAGGTTGCCTTCACAGAAGCATGGAGAAATCCAAAGGAGAGGTGTGTGAAAGAGCCATTCATCAATTCCTACAGTAAATATTAGCCAAATGCTTTCTATGTTCCAAGTATTGGCTTTATAAGGTTTGACCAAGCATATAAGTCCTCATTTTCATTGATTTTATATGCTTTATGGGCTGGAGAGTACTTGAAGAATCATGAATGCTTCAATAAAGTTTCAAGGTGCTGGAAGAATTTAGCATAGGAATAGCAGCAATAGCAACAGTACAGTCATTCATTTTCCCCATATTCTTGAGGGCCCACTATGCAACAATGTTGAATGGAATAGCATTTCTAATGAAACACACTACCCCAAGTAAGCAGCATTAATTCTCAATTTAAGAGTTTAGTTTATACAGTCCAGGTTCCAATGAGCTGGTCTAATGTCTGTAATGACCAGAATGAGATTTCCCAGACTCAAAGCATCATTCAGAATTATTCAAAACCAATAAAACTGTTATCACTGATTTCATTTTAACAGAAATAAATTTTGATATTGGCCAAGGTCATCAAAGTACAGTTCTCCAGGTCTAAATACTTTGCATAGTTACTGTTGAATGTGCTCCTGATTTGGCATTTAGTTATCAATTACACTATAGATTGGGATTACTTATCAATTACACTATAGATAGATCTCCTCAACTTAAACTTTGTAACAGACAGTTCTGTGAATCAGCAGTACAGTCATTTAACAATGGTTATACTCACTTCCTCACTGATATTTTTCCACATTTGACCTCCTCTCTGGGCAAGATTTAGTCTCTATCATTAGCAGGATGAGGCTGCTGGAAATAGGCCTTTTGCTGAATTAATCTTATTTCTTGCATTCTATGCTCTCACAACATTTTCTGTATGACTCTATCTCAAATCTTATTCCACTGCATTATAATAATCTTTTGTCAATGTCTGCCATTCAAATTCTATCTCCACTACTCACCATCTGTGCAATCTCCCTTTCTTTAAAAATGGTGGTAATGATATTCTCCCCATGGGTTTGTGACCATGAAATGATATATAAAATGCCCAACATAATTATCAATAGCCATCTCTTTATTTTATTGTTGTTGTTTCACATAAAACTAGCTGTATCTGTATCTTATCATGAATGTCTCCAAATGGTAGATCTGCTTCCCTACATTGGACTATCACCTGCAGTTGGCCAGAGTTGCTTATGTGGTGAGTTTTTAAACTAAACAATTCTTAACATCAACAGGAGTCAGTAATCTGGAACCACACCCTCCTAGTTCGTGAGAGCTTTGGGTGGTGAGCTATGTTTGATCACCTTCAAATCTCAGTTTAGGATAAGCCTGGAACATAATTGATAATATATACTTTTAAAGGGGATAAAATAAATAATTCCATATTATTACAGGAGAAAGCAGATAAAATGTAACTCTAATAGCCGTTTTGCCAAATTGAAGGATGATGTCATTGACAAACCAAACTATTCTGGCAAACTATTAATTAATGTTAACATTAATTTACAGTTTACCAAAACCCATTCATTTTAGCTGTAAATTTCACCATGTAGGACCAATTTCAAAGTTTTTGTTTGTTTAATTTTGTAATTGGAAGTCAATGCATGTTCAGTATCATGAAAAATAATAATAGCAGCTATGCTAATGTTATTAATAATTTAGCAGAAAGAGCTCTATGCTTAGTGATAGATCTGTGCTTGCAATCCAGTGATTTGCCAAGTGCTTCTCAACCAGTTATGCAAAAGGAGAAAAATGTAGAGAAAATACTGATTTTGGATTTTGGAAGGCCAAGAATCAAATTTCCCTAAGTGTCAGTTTCCTCATTTGTAAATGGCATTAGTGATTCCTGCCTCACCAGTTTATAAGAAGGCTTAAATAAAATAATGCCTTATAAAATTCATCAGGCACTAAATAATTTATTGCTCTAAAAGTAATTTTCTTCATTTATAAAATGGAGTTAATATTTCTATTATTGCATTATTGGGATTGAAGTAATGTATTTGAAGTGCTTTTTAAATTATAAATTGATATTAAAATATGCCATTATTAAATTTGAAATTATTAGTAGAACTGAAAATATTTCATTCCAAGTATTGTAAAGACTTCATTTAAGACATTTTTAAAAATTTTATTTTGACAGAAATGAATTTGTTTTAAAAAATTAAAAATAGATCAGTCTAAAATTAGACTCCTTGCATTATTTTTAGAGCCTACAAAATATATGTTCTCACTGACAAGCTCCATATCAATTTTCTACCAGACAGAATTACCATTTCTTGCTTTTAAGTCATATATGGGCACAGATTTTACTGCTGAGTAAATGACACATGATGTGTCATAGAATACTCTTGAAGGAGCAGAAATATATTTTTCTTTCTTTTTCCTACCACAAGGATATTATTTAACAAATTATTTCCCTAGTGCCCAAATTAGTAGAAGCCCGCATGAATTACCACTTCTCTCAAACCATGGAAAAGCAGTTCAGGAGTGGGTGGCCTCTAGCCCACTACATTATAGTTGTATCTCATTTGTCCAACATTACTGGAAAATGTACCTTTTGATAAGAGACAATTTTGCAAACAACTGAAATCTGTCCTTTCAATAAAGCAACTAAACTTGGTTAGTTATTTGAATGAATACTTTATGAATACTTACATTTCCCTATTTTGTTACATAAAATGATACTGGCTTTTGTGCTCTGCTGTAATTTTGGATATCCTCATGGGTGTGAAATGTGAAAGCCTTTTTTCCCTTGTACTGAATGGCCTGATTGCAGTCCTTGAAATTATCATATCCTTAACTTTTACTTGTTTTGTCATCTCCATCTGGCAGATCAGTTTTCAGCTTGTGCTGTTGTAGCGTCTGCCGCCATCTAAGTCTGTCTCCTGGTGCTTTTGGTCTTGAGAACAACTTGTAATAGGATGGTTTGCCCAAGGTTCCCTGGTTTTTAGTTCTGTAAACCCCAATGTCCTGGGAAACCCTTCAATTTGGGACCCTAGGGGCAATCTGTCCCTCTGCTTTCAAGCTGCCATCTATTATAGTAAAACTGAGAGCCTAGCATGCTAGAAATCATTGTAGAGGATGAGCAAATAGAATTTGAATAAGGACCTGAGGGCCTCCTTCACAAGCAAAATTAATAAATTTTGTCACATGGATTGTCACTGTAATTTTAAGGCCAGCTTTTGTTTCCACATGCCTCCGCAGCTCAGTTCTAGATTGCTGAGATATAAAATACGGCATACATCTCCTCTAGATAGGAAGCTGTGGCCTATACTACCTCAACTAACTCCAGTTTAGTTAGATTCTGCTAGTTAGTAAGCAATTGCTTAGGTGTGGACTAGATAGTTTCTCCACAGTAACAACTGATTTAAGAGTTAAGGAAAAAAATAATCAGTCCGCTAAAAGTGATTGCATCTCTGTGTGTTCTCCTGTGTAACTGACAGCTTGTAAACAATTCAGGAAGGCTGGTTTATGAGATTTAAGTAAAGAAGCCATTTCTACAACATTAAAGTGCAAGGTAAAGCAGCAAGTGCTGATGTAGAAGGTACAGCAAGTTATACAGAAGAGTTATCTAAGAAAATTGACGAAGGTGGCTACACTACATAACAGATTTTCATTGTAGACATATAAGCTCTTTATTGGAAGAAAATGCCATCTAGGACGTTCATAGCTAGAGAGGAGAAGTCAAGGCCTGGTTTCAAAGCTTCAAAGAACAGAGTGACTCTCTTGTTAGGGGCTAATGCAGCTGGTGACTTTAAAGTGAAACCAGTGCTAATTGACAATTTTGAAAATCCTAGGGCCCTTGAGAATTATGCTAAATCTACTCTGCCTGTGCTCTAGAAATGCAACAACAAAGGGTGGATAGCAGCACATTTGTTCATAGCATGATTTACTGAATATTTCAAGCCCACTCTTGATAACTACTGCTCAGATAAAAAAGATCTCTTTTAAAATATTACTACTCACTGACAATGTTTCTGGTTACGCAAAGGCTCTGAAGGAGATGTACAAACAGATTAATGTTCTTATGCTGTTAACACAACATTTAATCTGCAGTCCATGGATCAAGAAGTAATTTCAACTTTCAAGTATTACTATTTAAGAAATACATTCAGAGGCCAGATGTGGTGGCTCACACCTGTAATCCTAGTATTCTGAGAGGCCAAGGCAGGAGGATTGCTTGAGCTCTGGCGTTCAAGAGTAGTCTGAGCAAGAGTGAGACTCTGTCTGTACCCAACATAGGAAAATTAGCCGTGTGTCGTAGTCCCAGCTCCTCGGGAGATTGAAGCAAGAGTATCGCTTGAGCCCAGGAGTTTGAGGTTGCAGTGAGCTATGATTATGCAACTGTACTCTGCCTAGGGCAACAGAGAAAGACTCTGCCTCACAAAAAAAAAAAAAAAAAAAAAAGAAAAAAAGAAAAAAGAAAAAAGAAAAAAGAAAGAAAGAAAAAGAAATACACTTAGAAAGGCTGTGGTTGCTACAGATAGTGATTCCTCTGACGGATCTGGACAAAACAAATTGACAAACTTCTGAGAAGGATTCACCATTCTATTGATAGACCCCATTCAGAATATTTGTAATTTTTGGGAGCTCATCAACATTAACAGGAGTTTGGAAGAGGCTGATTCCAGCCCTCATGGATAATTTTGAGGAGTTCAAGACTCCATTCCATAGAGGAAGTAACTGCAGATGTGGTGTAAATAGCAAGAGAACTAGAATTAGAAGTAGAGCTTGAATATGTGACTGAATTGCTTCAATCTCATGATAAAACTTGAGTGGATGAGGATTTGCTTCTTATGGATGAGCAAAGAGAGCCGTTTCTTGAGATGGAAACTACTCCTAGTGAAGACGCACTGAACATTGATGAAATAAAAACAAAGGATTTTAAATATTACATAAACTTCGTTCATAAAGCAGTGGCAGGCTTTGAGGGGATTGACTGCAATTTTGAATGTTCTACAATGGACAAAATGCTACCAAACAGCATCACATGCTACAGAGAAATCTTTTATGAAAGGAAGAGTCAATCAGCGTGGCACGCTTCATTGCTGTCTTATTTTAGAAATTGCCAGTCACCCCAGCCTTCAGCAACCACCACCCTATCAGTCAGCAGCCATCAACATCAAGGCAAAAATATTATGACTCGATGAAGGATTTGATGATCATTAGCATTTTTAATTGACAAAGTATTTGTAATTTAATTATGTAGACTTTTTAATACATAATGCTATATTGCACACTTAATAGACTTAGTATAATATAAGCGTAACTTTTATATGCACTGAAAAACCAAAACATTGTGTAACTGCCTTTATTACAGTATTTATTGTAGTAGTGTGGAACCAAACTCACATTATCTCTGAGGTATAGCTCTAATTCTTTTCGTATGACATATTTTATCCTCGTACACACACTCACACACATATCTGTGTATGTATGTATATCGTTAGTTTACTGGGGCTGCCATAAGAGGATACTATAGACCAGGTGGTTTTTAAATAATAGAAATGTATTTCTCACAGTTCTGGAGGCTGGGAAGTCCAAGACCAAGGTGATGCCAGATTCAGTGTCTGGTGAGGGCCTATTGTCTTGTTCATAGATGGCCCCTTCTGTGGGTGTCCTTACATCATAGAAGGAGAGAACTCTGGTCTTTACAGCCCCTTACAAGGATGCTAATCCCATTCATGGGGGCTCCAATTCATTACCCAATCACTGCCCAAAGGCCCCATCTCCTAAGACCATCATATTGGGCGTTAGGACTTCAAGACATACATTTTGGTGGGGGGTTGGGGCACAAACATTCAGTCCACCATATATGTTTATTGTCTGTCTCTACCAGGCAGGGACTTTGCCACTTTGTTTTTTTGTTGTTGTTGTTGTTATTTTTACTAATGTATTCTTAATGCTTAGAATTCTTCTACATATAAGCACTTTTTTTTTTTAGTATTTATTGAATGAATAATAAATGCATGCATGAATAGAGGTTTCAGGAAAAATTAACCTACAGAGTAAATTCCATAGACTAGTGTGGTTGAAGGAAATCAGCTTCCTTGCATTTGCATTTGAAACGTTGAAAAGGAAACAAGAAAAGACAGGCAAAGAGGCAGACATGGCATTCACCAATAATTCTGACTACTCACACATCTTCCCAAGTCATGTTGCCTGCTGTGAATCTCAGCTTCATTTGACTGTAAGAGGACTTGTGCCTGGTTGGTTCCTCTCAAACTCACAGAGCTGTCATGTGGGTTAAGTATGATAATAAATGCAAAAGGGCTTTGACAATGTAAAGTGCTACATAAAAATGTTCTTATATGAACACTGACAGCATTAAGGGTTTAAATCAGCATCCTTTCACTGAGACAGATGTGATTGGGATGCTGGAGGAAAATACTCGAAATCTTCTTTATATATAAGTTTTTATTTAATTATTCTGTAATTCTTGTTTTTATGCTTCTTTTAAAATGTATATTCTCTGTAAATTAGTTGTATATGTATGCAATATAAATTAACAAACATGCATGCATTTGTGGTACCTGTTCAAAATTTTTTTTTCTTATGGAATTTGCAAACAAGAAAGCTCAGAGAGCCTGATTTTTAATCATAATTAACACTAATAGTGACTTTCTATCTGAATTGACTGCAGATTTTGTTTGTGAATAGATATACACTTATACCGAACTTAATATATACCAGACACTATTCTAAGCACTTTCCAAATGTTGACTTGTGCAATGTGAATTCAAAAACGTGAGTTTAAAATGGGGTTTCTCCTAGGCATGCTTTCTCAATACAAGCGGGGAGACACTGTATCCAAGTGGGTGAAAATTGTTTCCTGGCAGGAGAGGGAGAGGACTTTGCTCTTTTCACATGTAAAGCACAAATATATGTACACTGCAAAAACATGGAGAGTATATCTGTGGTATTGAAATTTCATGGGCATCAATTAGAAAAAATAACATCTGAAAAGACTGATTAGGTGGTGTCAATAATAAAAAAAAAAAAAACCCTAAACTATCGAGAAACACTGTCCTAGACACCATAGTGATATAAGTTATTTTAAAAAGGCATTCTTGCTTAAGAGAGTTAAAAGCTTTTAAAATGGAACCAAATTATGTGTAAATATTTCAAAACTGTACATATTTACAGCAAAAGAATTTATAGTGATTTACTTGGAAGAAAGAAAGAGCAAAAATATGATCTGAAAATGTTTACCTGTGCATCAATGCATGAAAACACTCCGAAATGGCCAGAGCCACTGACATGGATAATGAATTGCATTTATTAGCGATTTTTAGATTTTTGAAATGCTTGCACATTCATAATCTCATTGGATCTTTATGATAACTTTGTAAGGCAAATATTATTTAGCATTGCATTTTACAAAAGAGGAAAATGATGCTTTGAGAAGTTAAGCAGGAGAACCCAAACCCCATTCTTTTAGTTTCAGACTGTTGTCTCTTTCAATAAAACATTTTAAATATTTTCTTAAGTAGGTATTATAACATTCTAATGTTAACATTTGTATTATAATCACTGAAACAACAAATTTGTTCACTATAGTTTAGAACATTAACTTCTTTCAGCCATGTTTTATAATATTGCAACAGTTTTTTTGCAGTAACAATATTACAATATTATTATTGCTAGTTTAAACGCTTTTCCTTGAGGATGAGTTGAAATGATCCACTTTTCATTAGAAAAAGTATTCCATTCACCATAAGTTAGTTCTTCCTGCATTTGAACTTTAGATAAGTGAAATCATATAGTATGTGTGTACGTGTATAATATGTACTTCTTTTTATTTTGACTTCGCTCACTCCACATTGTGTTTGTGAGATTTATCCATATTGGTACCTGCAGTGGGGATTTGTTCACTTCTATTACTATATAGTATTCCATGGTATGAATATACCATAATCTGTTTCTTCAATCTTCTCCTTATGAATATGAGGGTTGTTCCCAGTTTGAAGCTACTATGGATAATGCCTACTATGTATATTATTAAATATGACCTTTTTTTACACATATGAAAATATATCTGTTCAGCATATACCTTAGAGTAAAAGTGCCCGATTGTGGTATTTTTACATTTAATTTTAATAGATAATTCCAGCTTTTCATTGCCACCAGCAATCTAGAAGAGTTCCAGGAGCTCTATTATCAACTGCAGTCGACAGGTAGTGTCAGTGTTTGTAACAGTGAGTGTGCAGTATCTCATCATGGCTTTTATTTCTATATATATAAGGATTTCTGAGGACAAATGCCTTGTCATACATATGTTTGTATGAAATTTTTGTTGACATATCTGTACAAATTGCATATTTGTAATTGACCTATCTCTTGTTTCTTATTAATTTATATTAATTAATTTAAGATACTAGCCTTTTGTTAGTGGCATATCTTGAAAATATTTTCTCTCACTCTGTGATTTGCTTTTGTCTTAATAGTTTTATTAATGTATAATTGATGTATGATAAGCTGCACAATTTTAGAGCATCCGATTTGACATGTGTATTTACTGATACAACTATTATTACAATCAATATTCTCCTTGACTCTTTGCAATCCCTCTCTCTTGTCTTTTTCAGTATCTGTATTTTTTTCTTTTGAGCTATCTTCTGATGTACTAATTTGTGTTAATTGAGTTTGATCTGCTATTAAAGGATCTCCAACCATGGCACTATTGACATTTTGGGCTGGATAATCCTTTGTTGTGGGGAGATTCTTGTGCTTTGTAATATTATCCTTAGCCTCTCTACCCAAAAAAAATGCCAGTAGCACCTTCTAGCTGGTACAACCAAAAATTTCTCCAAACATTGCCAAATGTCCATGGGAGAGGAGAGGGGAGGGGTGAAATTATCTCTGATTGAGAAACACAAAACATATATACTGAATTTATAATTTTAGTCCTATTTTTATGTCCTAGAATGTCCATGCAATTCTCTTTTTTATAGTTTCCAATTCTCTACTCATACTTTTATTTCTATTTCATTAATATTAACATATAATGAGTTATTATAAAATGTATGTCTAAAAACTCTAAATTTGGGAATCTCCAATGGTTCTTTGTCTATTTTATGTTGGTTTGTAGTCAAATCTTAAAGTATATGTGTATCTATAATGCAGATTGCTCCATCACTTTCCAAAGTGTTTATATCCATTAACATGACCATCAGTATTGTTTGTGAATCCCCAAATCACCAAATTATCAGTTGTTGAGGACATTTTTAAGCTTTTAAAATGTCACGCAATCAGAGAATGGAAATGATCTTTAGTTAGCACTTCTCTGACCAATGGAAGTCCACTAGAAACTGGATGTGTGCGTGTGCGTGTGTGGGTGTGTTTCTCCCCTAATAGCAATACAAAGCCACAAATACCAACTCTAAAGTGCCAAGAAAATGGCAACATGATTTCAGTGTAAATCTATAGAGAGATCATTAGAATGTCAAAATGAAAATTTAAAAAGTCAATACATGCTGAATGCACTGACATCTGAGACTGACTCATATTGTCAAGTTGAAGGAACATGAGAGACTGCCAGGGAGGTTTGAGCAGGCAATATAGGAGGCACAAAGATTTCCCAATATGAGCTACATTAAAAATCATGAGATTAAGATGAAATTAAATGTACACGCTTTCTCTCCATGAGGGATTTATGCAGTGTAATATTCTAATTCTAAACTTTTCATCTGTCACTCATCTGAAATGAGCAGTATTCTTAGACTGAAATTTATTTTGTTATTACAGAAAACTCTAAGGGGGTTTTACTTGGTCTTACTCATGCTGGGCATGTGAACTTTTTCTCTAGTATCCAAATAGCATTCACCCAAAGTAGCTATCTAATTATAATAATGCCTAAAGTATTACTTAACTCAGGATTGTTATTTGCAGAAATGACTGGGTCCACATTCTGTAACAAGAATTTATTCTTTACTATAAACACAAATGCATGAGCATATGCTTATATGAATTATATAAGGAAGTTTCACATTAGCTCGTTCATTTTCATCAAGTAAATCTCCATACTGTTTGCAAGTGTAGCCAGGGCATAGCCTCTGCTAGACAGGTCTGTAGGTCTGTATTTTCTTTTGCTATTTTTGTCTGATAATTTATTCTATTAGAATGGCTAGATTTAGCTTTCTTACCTTTATTTTTATCTTAATTGTTTCTTTAAACTTAAAATTATTGATTATCCCTCTTCTCTAAATATTTTTAAACTCCCCTTGTCAACTGGAGCCTTGATGTCATATTTAAAATATCTTAAGTTTCTAAAAGAAATAAATAACCTCCAAGACCACATTTGCCTCTAACCCCTGCCCTCTCCCACTTTCCTTCAATAATGAAGTTCTCATAAGTGGTCTCTCTCCTTCCACTTCCTCCCCTTCTATTCGTTCCTCAGCCCACTCCTGTCTAGATTTAACCAGCCCCCATAATCCCTTCAAATGATTCATACTAAGATCACCAATGGCCTCTAGCAGTACCTGATATCCCAGAGGATATTATTCATCAATCCTTTTTTTCTTTCTTTTTTTTTTCCTAAATGATCATTTTCTCCACTATAATGACACCATACTCTCAATTCTTTATTCCAACACTTTAGCCATTCCTTCTCTCCCCCATGTGCACGTTCATTCTCCCCAAGTTATTGTTATCTCTTTGCAGCTGCACTGGAAGCCACTCCTCATGGTGTCCCTCCTATTCACTCCTACATCACACCCATCTTATTACACATTGTAGCCAGAATCCTATTTCCATAATGGAAACCTGATTATGTTATTCCCCTATGAAAGAGTTTCAGTGGCTTCCGATTTTGAGGGGGGAATAAAGACCAAGTCTTCCACCCTGTCCCACAAGATCTGACAAAGGGTCAACCTCTGGCCCTCTCTCCCGCCTCATCTTGTTCCATACTCTTCATCTTGATCGCTCACATGTTATGCTCCCTCCACCACCAATTCTGGTGGAAGGACTCTGCCTGTAATGCATTTCCCTCCTGCATAACTCTTGCTAGTGCTTGCAGACTCCTCACATCTCAGTTTCATCATGGTCTCCCTGGGAACTTTGCCTGATCCCCAGATTAGGTTGCAACCCCTCTATGCACTCTCTTAGCAACACGGACCTTTCCTTTGTGCCATTAATCACAGTAAGAAGTTACACATCAATTTATATGCATTTTTTTGTTTGTTTGTTTTCTGTGTATGAACTGGCAGCATCATGAGGACAGAATCCATGCCAGCTTTTACTCAGGAATGCTTCCTTGCATAGTGAACTAGTGAAATACTAAACTTTCTTCAACTCATTTTTAGGGAAGCCTTGCTTCCCCCAATATACTCTAAAAATGTATGTATAGGTGTCCAGTGCTTCAGCTCTCTGTCTAGGCTTTCTTTTCTTTCTATTTCTCTCAGAAATTTACTCAGGTATGTGTCAACAATGCCTTCCACATAAGGTGTGTAGATTGCACTAATGGCCCCAATTTCTCATATCTACCTGTATGTACTCACTTTTCTATGTGATGTTGTAGTTCCTCCCATTAGAAAGCCAGAGTAACTTTTCCCACCTTGAATTTTGGGTTCAGAAATAGAACTTGCTTTGGCCCTCATAAGCACCGTTACAGTCGGGCTTACTCTTTTGCACCAGTGGTATCACCATGGCAACTGCATGCTCAGAATGGCTACTGCTCCTAAGAACAGAATGAGAGACACCTGGGACAGAGCTACCTGCAGTTGAACCCAGCTGGATCGGCTAATCCCCAAAAGACCTACAGACATATAATCTAAATAAATGCTCATGAAGTGGGTCTGAGATTGCTGTAGTTTTTTGTTATGTGACATTCTTGTGCCTACAGTTAAATGATACAACATGTTGGAAAGATTAAATGAGATAAGGATGCAAAACCCTGGATGCAGAGCCTGCTCTTTTCTTTGCATTTCCCACCAGAGGAGGTGGTATGAAAATGGCACATTATTTGCAGCTTTGCACTTTCATAGACAACAGCCAGCTGAAACTTCTATATGTCTTAGTAGGATAAGACAGAAAGCTAATTCCAGTCAGTTTTTCAGAGCCAAAGGCAGCCAATTGTGATGGTGTAGGCAGAAGTTACTATTTCTTGAGCACTAGTTCCTTTTGGAGTTTCATGGATCTTTTTTATGGTATCTTTTCTTACTCTTTCACTTCTCCTCTTTTCTTTATTGCTTTCTTCTACTTTCTTTGGGTTTATGTGAGTTTTGGTTTGTTTGCTTGCTTTGTTTTATTTTGTTTTTCTTCTATGTCTTGAGTTGAAGTATTCCATTTATAATTTTAATTTTTCTTCTTGTCTTGTGTGAAGATTTATGGCTACAAATTCTATCTTCCTGTGCCCTCCCACCACAAGGATAGCTTTCAGTGCATTCCCTAATTTTTTGTATGTCGTTTTTCCTTTGTCATTCATTCCTAAATATGTAGCAATTTCATTATTTTCTCTTTAACTCACGAATTATTTTTAAATGCTTTGCTTTTGCTATTATTGTGTATTATATGTGTGTGTATGCATTTAAATTTTCTCTATAGACTGTCTCCCTTTCCCATTAGTTAGCCAATTCTTAGAGATATCGAAGGGCTCAGCCAGGAGCATGCCTTTCACATTTCAACTAATCCCAGCAAGAAACATTCCTCTGCTTAATTATCCCAGGGCCTGGTACCAGACAACTGGAGGCCACCCCTGTAGTCCATAGCCTGCTAGAATTATTCAATAGCCAATCCTACATGTCTCACCCTTCCCTGTGCTTCCTTTTAGCATCTTAGTCCATTTGGACTGCTATAACAAAATACCATAAACTGGGTGGCTTCAAACAAACTGAAATTTATTTCACAAAGTTCTGGAGGCAGTGGAGTCCAAGATCAAGGAGCCACCAGACTCAGTGTCTGGTGAGGGCTTGCTTTCTGGTTCATAGATGGTACCTTGTAGCTGTGTCCTCACATGGTAGAAGGAAAGAATTCTGGCCTCTTCAGTGTCTTTTAAGGGCACTAATCCCATCCATAGGGACTCCACGTCCATGACCTAATCACCACCCCAAAGTCTCATCCTTTAACACCATCACCTTTGGGGTTAGGTTTCAACATATGAATTTTGCAAAAAACACAAACATTCAGACCATAGTACATGGAAACCACAATTAAGCCTCATCCTAATGCTTTTCCTTGGCCCAAGTGACCCTTCTGTCCATGCTGTGCTTTCTGTTTGCAAGACTTGTGAGTATAATGTTGAACTTTGTTTTCCTGGGCCTCTTGTCTGACCTCTCTTGGGGCCCTGGTTGAATGACCATCTCATTAAAAATGCAAAACATAGTGGTTTTAGTCACAATGTATTGTTTTCTGAAGGGCATTTTTTGGTGCATAAATTTCTAACTTTATTGCATTATATTCAGAGAGTATGAACTGTACATTATAATTTTGTTAGTATTTGTTAGGATTACCCTGTGATTGAAAACAAGATTGATGGTGTTTTTTCATGAGTCCATTAATTTTCAATTGTTAATGGCTCCTTTCAAATATTCTATATGGTCATTTTTTTAAATATTTGTTTAAATTCTGATGCAGAGATAGCTTTACAAGTCACTATTTTCTTTCAAATTTTTTCTGTAGTTCTATTTTT
>CAUYRT010019210.1:0-22676 GCA_963574885.1 Lepilemur ruficaudatus
CAAGGGCAATGTACGTAACCTTAACATTTGTACCCCCATAATATGCTGCAATAAAAAAAAAATTGTGCTATGGAAAAAAAAATAAAATAAAATAAAATTTCAGAAATCTCCCACAAAAAAAAAAATAAAAAAAAAAATAAAATGTCAGGCAGTTATACACACCATGAAGAAAAATAAATTACAGTGAGAGAATACATAATAAAGGGGAGGGTGCTACTATATAATAAAGGGAAACCAGGGAGGCCTTTCTGATAAGGAGGCATTTAAGCAGAGGCCTGAAGGAATGAGTGAGTGAGCTGTGAGGCTATCAGGGAGAATAGCATTCCAGGGCAAGGGAACAGCAAGTACCAAGGTCTTGGCAGGAGTATGATTGGCATATTCAATGAACAACAAGAAGACTAGTGTGGCTGAAGGTCAGCGAGCAAGGGAAAACTTGATAGGACATGTGGGGGTGAGTATGCATGTAGATCACATAGGGTCTTAGAAGTCATGATAATGATCAGAGAGGGAATTTATTGCATAGGGGGGAAAAGACACCAAAGAGTTAAGTTAGTAAATCCAGGAAAAATTGCGGAGGTCAGCCAGATGTTCAGAAAAAGAGATTCTTAGTAAGAGAACAAAACAAGTAATATTAATAAAAACTATAATTCAAGAAAAAAAATTTGTCATTAAAATTAAAAGCTTCCACCCTGCACAGTGGCTCACACCTGTAATCCTAGCACTTTGAGAGGCCAAGGCAGGAAGATCACTTGAGGCCAGAAGTTGGAGACCAGTCTGAGCAAGATTGAGATCCCATCTCTACTAAAAATAGAAAAATTAGCTGAGTCTGATGGCGTGAGCCTGTAGTCCCAGCTACTTGGGAGGCTGAAGCAGTAGTATTGCTGGAGCCCAGGAGTTTGAAGTTGCAGTGAGCTACCATAATGGCATTGCACTCTAGCCAAGGAGACAGAGCAAAACCCTGTCTCAAAAAAACAAAACAAAACAAAAAAAATCAAAAGCTTCAAAAGTACATATTAATTCATTGGAGGGGGAAAAATCCCCTGAAATTATAAAAAACACAAAAAAACAAAGGTACGTATTAAAAGGTCACATTGTATGTCTGAGAATATCAACCTCGAAAGACAAACATCTAACACATATTCTAGTAATTTTACTGGACTCCTAAAGAAAAAGGGAAAAAATCATTTGGACATTTAGGCAATGAGCACATGTGACTTTAAGAGAAACAAAATTAGATTATCATTAGACTGTTGACAGCAATCCTTTATGCCAGAAGATATTGAAACAGTAGACTTAAGATACTCAAAAGAAAAAAAAAAACTGTGAGCCAAGCACTTCATATCCAGTGAACTTATTTATAAATACAGAGCACAAGGTGTTATCACCATGCAAAAACTCAGGAATATTTTTTTGCTTGAACCTTTTCTAGCAAATCTACTTAAAACCACAGTTACACACACACATACACACGAAACCAAGAAGGGAAAACTTCCTTGCATAATTCCTGGGCAGCCCCAGGCACATGATTTTTTTTTTTTTTTAAGACAGATTCTTATTCTGTTGCCTAAGCTCACAGTAACCTCAAACTCCTGAGCCCAGGTGATCCTTCTGCCTCAGCCTCCTGAGTAGCTGGGACTACAGGCATGCACCACCATGCCCAGCTAATTTTTTCTGTATGTTTTTAGTTGTCCAGCTAGTTTCTTTTCTATTTTTAGTAGAGACAGGGTCTCGCTCTTGCTCAGGCTGGTCTGGAACTCCTGAGCTCAAATGATCCTCCTACCTCGGCCTGTCAGAGTACTAGGATTACAGGCGTGAGCCACCATGCCCAGCCGTGCTTACTTCTTTTTTGAAAAAATTTTTTGACATCTGATCTTATTTATTAGCTACTCCTAAAAATGTTTATTTTTAACTGTACTCAGATTTAGAAGTAGAAGCTCTCAGGGAGGATAGCCTGTGTCTCTTGGCAATCCGTTCCTGGCATTTTTCTTTGGCCTTCTACATTCTCTTTGCCAAAAATTTAGCATATTCTGTGGCCTGTTCCTTATTTATTTATTTGTTTTTTTGGAACCCTATTTCCTCAGAGCAACATCTGGCATTTGTGTTGCAGGACATGTGGAATAACAAGACATTGATTCTTGGATCCTTAGGTCCTAGGTTTCCCTTAAAGGGTTTTCTTACAACATATTGTTGAACATCATCTTTTTTAGAAAGATTGAAAAGTTTGTGGATCTGCTAGCTCTTTTGGGCCCCCATTGTCGAGGCAGGACAGTATCAGTCAGTCCAAGAATATCCTTCTCTCCTTTTTTTTTTCCAACAACCAAGTTGAGAATGCTCAGATTGACATTCAGAGTGCAACCCCCAAAAGACTTATACTTTCTTTCTCCGTTCTCCTTGGTTTATAGGAGTGCCCCATACTCAGTAGCAGGCAGACACCACACCATGGATCAAGGCATCCTGCTTCACAGGAAAACCTTATTTGTCATTCCCACCACTGATTTGGAACCCATAACCCTTCCATTCCTCACCCAGAGCATCAGCAGCAGTTTCTGTGGCCATAGGCCTCTCATGAAAAGTACGAAGTTTGTGTTCATCATTCACTTCAATAAGTTTTGGCAGCCAGTGACTGGTAAGGAGATGTTCGGCTTCATGTTGAAGCAGCTGATCGCCTCCAAGGTGCCATGAAAAAGAGTTTCTTTGACATTTTTGAAACCTGGTGTGGTGGGCAGACTTTGAGATGGCCTCCAATAATCCCTACCTCCTGGTATTCACATTCTTGTGTAATCCTCTCTCCTCGATTTAGGCTGCATATGGTGACTAATTTTTAACCAATAGAATATGGCAACAGTGATGGGATGTCATTTCTGTGATTAGGTTTCACAGACTGTGACTTCTGTTGCCGCCTTAGCTTGTAGTCTTTGATGAAACAAGCTGCCATGTTGTAGAAGCCGATGTGGCAAACAACTTAGGGAAGCCTCTGGCCAACATCTAGCTAGGAACTTAGGTCCTCAGTTCAGCTCTTGAGGAACTACATTCTGCCACAATGCAAATGAGCTTGAAGGTGAATCCTTTCCTGGTAGAACCTTCAGATGAGAACCCAGCCCTGGCTGGCTGATGCTCTTGTGAGAGACCCTAAAGTAGAACACCCAGCTCAGCCATGCCTGGACTCCTTAGCCTTAGGAATAACCAGATAATAAGTGTGTGTTGGTTTAAAACACCAAGTTTGTTGTAATTTGTTACACAGCGATAGATGAATTATAAATTTGAATTTCTACATTTAACTGTGCAGTAGAATCACCTGAGAGTCTTATTAAAAACACAAATGCCCTGGCCTCATGCTAAAATATTCTGATTCCATATGTCTAAGATTGAACCTGGATTTTTAAGAACAATCCCAGGAGATTTGAATGGAAGTCCTAGTCTGGGACATGCTCTGCCTATATCCCTTTATCCCACATTGTTTGTCACTGGGGAGATCACTTTCTCCCAAGATTGTTTTTGTTTGATCACTCTGGGTCACTTACTGGTCAGAACTAGCAGCAGTTGCCTCAGGTTTCCACAAGGCTCATCAAGAGCAGAGCAAATGCTCTATGCTTCCCAGAGAACTCTCAAAGGATCCAAAGTGCCCTTTCCTATTCTGCTTTATTTCTGCCTTTCCCTATAAAGAGATTTTTTTGGGAAGTAAGCTACTGAGAGGAATGAATCACCTTGATACCTCCTGCCGCCTGGGTTTCCAGGGGAGGTGTAGGCCTAAGTCTTCTTCCTTCTAGATGTTCCCTGGTTTCTCTCCACCATTTCTTCTCACTGCCACATGTCACTAGGTTGAGTCTGCACAGCCTTCTCTGCACAGTGGCCCAGTTTATGTTTTTGCATCATCTCTTGCCCCATTCTGACTCATTGTTCCCATGAAAACAGCATAATCTTTTAAAATCACCTGCCCACCTCACCCCTCACCTCCATCAACATTTTCGCAAGCTCTCTGCACTCAAGCTCCTTAGGCCTTCTTTCAGGTCTCTAAAAGTGCTCTGCTCTTTGATCTTCCTAGAACACTGGAGCCATATTTTTGTCCAACTAATTACTACTAAGCCTTCAGTTTGCAGTTTAAAAATCAGTTCCTTCAACCTCAGTAGTATTGACAAAAAATAAAAATAAAAATCAATTCCTGGGAGAAGTCTTCTCTAATCCCCTGGAAGAAGTAATTTCCCTTTCTAATCCACTCTCATGGAGATGGGGGAGGGGCGTGTAATTTGCGGTGTGCATAATTTTGTCTCACCTCAATTTTCTACCTTGATGTTCCCTTTATACTGATTTAAACCTATTAACATTTTTCATTTTGTCGTATAATGTGGTTGTGTAGATCATCTCAAATCTGTTTTTGAATAGTAGCATGAATAAATATGTAATCAGAAATGTACCATGTGACAATCATCGTGTTAAACCCAGCCTTTGAGGAAGAAATTTCTGTTGTAGGATTTAAGGGAGGAAAGCAGATGTGAGATTAAAAACTTGTCTAAAGTGACACAATCAAAACGACTGAATATGGTGTTCTAAATGATCTTTTATTTTACAATAATAGGAGTAATAATGTTAACACCTAATTTTCATTGAACTGTTGGCATGTTCCAGACATGATTTTAAGAGTTTACTTGCATTATCTCATTTAATTCAAAAACTCAGATCATGAGATTATACTTGTTCATTTCTCTTAACATCTCGTAACCTGAATTTTTTCTCTAGGGCATTCATCACAAAGACTGTTTAAGCAGTTGTGGTGTAATTCGTGGTTTAATGGCTCAAGGGCAGAAGTGATACCTTTCCACTGTTGTAAACTCTGGGCAAAGCAAAACACCTTGCTCAAAATAAGTTCTCAAAGCCTGTTTTTGTGCGCTCTTTGTGCCAGACATTCTTAAGGTCGCTGGGGAGACAGGGCATAACTTTTGCAAACTAAAGACAAGTGAACCAGGTGATTAGGTCTCTAGGTATATACTACTTTTAGAAGTAGTCGTTTGGATTACATTATAAAGGATGGGAGTTAATGTTTTTCTGCTGGCTGGGGGTATACTCGTGAGCTATATTTAAATGGAGTAAAATTAGAGTTGGCAATAAAGAAAAGGAACGTCGACAGAATTAAGACTTCAAAATTTTGTTCATGCATCTTTCTTCACGCTAGAACATGTCGAAAAGCTCTTCTAACAAGAGCCCGGATAGCTCAGTCGGTAGAGCATCAGACTTTTAATCTGAGGGTCCAGGGTTCAAGTCCCTGTTCGGGCGTCTCGCGTGGCTTTTATTATCCGCTTCTGACTTGGTTTGAAAAAGCTAACACTCGTGCCATGGTATGCGGGCCCGGTATATGGAAAAGTGAAAATGCGTGCCATGGTATGTGAGACAGGTTAGTTACAAACTGCAGTAAAAAAGAGGAAAACTCACAAAACCCTTTAGGGTCAAATATTTCGGCCCGCAAACAAAATGATAAGTGGATACCTGCGACCTTTACAATGAGACAACCCCAGATTTTGTGAAGAAAACAACATTTAGGGAACGCCCTAGGATAGTCATTAGATTTTATTACTCCTGTTATCCGATTGTGAGTGCACAGAGCAACCTTCTGTTGTTATTTGCTTTTCCGGTGTAGAGTTTATTTACGTAGGAGGGAATATGCTGATCAGTTACCAAAATGGTTATATACTATGTTCACATTCTGGCTTGGAAAGTCTCTGACATTTGATTATTGTGAGTCAGTCCTGCCAGGCTGAAAATCTCTCGGTGAATTAAAAAATATTTTCTGATTCTGAAAAGGAGAGGAACAGATTCTGAATGGTGATGGCTGCAACAAGTAAACATTTTCTGAGAAGCTACCTGAACAGCCTGGCGAACAAGCTGTTAGGCCTCCCCCAAATCCTTAACTGCATGTCTTTAACTGTGGCAGATGCATGTTCCTGGAACCAGCCCCTGAGGATCCAGCAGGCACTAAAATGTTCCTGTGCCTCCTTAAGTCTGCACCAGAAGAAACTGTTGAGAGAGCTGTGCTAAAATACAGACCCGGGGTCCAGACATTTTGGAGGAGCTTCCCAAGGAGCGTCCTCTCTTTTCCCAGCACAGGCTGGGCCAGAGAGTGTGCAAAGTGAATTACGTTATGTGTGACTCCTTAGGGGATTATTGCACATAATCCAAATTTGAGATGTTGGTTGCCTAGAGTAAGATAGTGACAGGAAGTATGAAAGGAAAACAATAACATTTAATATGGTAATTAATTCTTTGATTTATTTGAGAAATATTTATTGTTTATCACATACTGTGCTAGGCACTGGAAATATAAGAGTGGATAAAACAGATTCAGTGACAACTCTAATGGCATTTACAATCTAAGAGACTGGGTGGGGAATAGAAAATAAAGGTATTTCAAAAATGAAATGAAAATAAAGGCATTTCAAAAATGAAAGGACAAGGAAACTATATAGTGATAACTATATATAGTGATATATAGTGATAATTGTATAGTGAAACTATATAGTGATAAATTCTATGAAGAAAATAAACCAGGTCAAGGTGATGTGATGGGAGGCTGGTGAGTGACACAAGGGATGGTTTATTAGTTTATTAGTTATTGGTTAATTAGTTTATTAATTACCACAAACTGGATGGCTTAAAACAACAGAAATTTATTTTCTCACAGTTCTGGAGGATGAATCCAAAATCAAGGTATTGGTAGGGCTGTGCTCCCTCTGAAGGCTCTAATCCTTCCTTGGCCCTTCCTAGCTTCTGGTGGTGACTAGCAATTCTTGTATTCCTTGTCTTATGGTACAATAATTTCAATCTCTGTCTCTGTCTTTACATGAACTTCTTCCTGTTGTGTGTCTTCTCTCTGTCTTCACATGGCCTTCTGTGAAGACAGAGTTACACTGTAGTCCAGTATGATCTCATTTTAATTTAAGTAATTACGTTTGCAAAGACCCTGTTTCCAAATAGGATTACATTCTGAGGTTCCAGGAGCACAGGCATTTTTGCTGAACATAGTTCAGTGCAATACAGATGGGAAAGCCAGTCAGGACCAGATTATATAAGGAGGTCATGGCAAGGAGGTTTCGTGTATACAGACTTACTGGGAAGAAGAAACAACAAGACTTACTGGGAATATTGAATATTAGAGTTTTTTTCTATCTGTCCATTCATTTTTTTCAATAAACTAAGTTGCACCGGTAGGATACTGTCCCAAAAAGGAATTGAAATCAGAGTAACTTGGATGAAGCAGCTTGCCTATGGAGATAGACGGTGGTAACACGTCAATACACGTAAAAAAGAACGGAAGAAAGAGATCTGCCCGAACTTCAAAACCAGTCCGGAAGTAGAAAGTTGAGACTTGGTCTCTTTTACAACGTCCATGCGGTTCAGGAGTCGTAAACGTAGACTCAGGCGGAACAACGGCGTTAACTTGGTGATGAAGGAAGCTGGGACAAAACCGAACTGCCCCCTCTGAGGTTCGAACTCAGGACCTTCAGATTATGAGACTGACGCGCTGCCTACTGCGCTAAGGAGGCAGGTGGCAAAAGGGCCTCGTTATATGTTTTTAGAGCTGAATTTTTACATTCAACTTCACTATCCGGGTTACTTCATCTTGAATTTCTAAAATGAAGTGTTCTTATGGAATGTCTCAAAAGCTCAACAGCTTCCGAAAACCTGAATCTGATGAAGAAAGTCGCTACTGACCCTGCTGCTTTTGCCTCCCTCACTCTGAACTGATAACCCCTACTTTTTACATAAACGTCCCATCAGTTTTGTCTCGATGGAACAGGAAACCAGCCAGCTTCCTCCCTCACTAATCGTCTCTCACTCTATACCAGGTCTTTTCCATCGGGAAAGTCTTCAAGTGTTTATACTATCTTAAGCAACAAAACAATTGCCTTTGATTAGGCGCTTCAGTCTCCAGCTATCGTTCTTTCATTTTGCTCCTGCACAAACTTGTTGTAAGGCCATCTGTCCTCGTTTTTGAAAACACCTCCCCAAGTTCCATTGGCTTTTCAACCCACTGCACTCTTCCTGGATCACTCCTCAGTCACTAGGAAGTCCAAAGAGGGTTCCGTGACATATGGGACTCAATGGTTTAAAGAATGAGGTGCTCTTGATGCAAACTCTAGAGAATCTGCTAGTGTGTGAGAGCGGTAGTCATAGGAGAAGGAAGAGGAGAAAAGCTTGGTTTACCCACCGTTTTCGTTCGCCACAAGATTGTCCTGGTTTTAGCACTTAAAGACCCATTTCCCGGGGAAAGCCCTTCCTGAGATGTGAAAAGTCCCAGTTTTTGGTTTTCAGCGATGGAGGCGGAAATTTGGAAAAAAGAAAAGAAAAAAAAAAAGTGACAGCCCCATCCCCACCCCACCCCGCCCAGAAGCTGAATGAAACACTGATTTTACTGATTGTCAAATGGACTGGACAGGGCTTAGAATTATCCTACTTCTGTGGTGGTGGTCGCTGTTTTTCTCCTGGCCGCTGATGATGACAACCATAATTTTCGGCTCACTGTTACGGGCTATCTAGTGTGGCTTCACTTTGAGTGATGCTACTTAAACCCTTGATGTTGAGTTTTTGCAGTCGTAAGCGTTAACAATCGGTCTTTGACTCTGTCTGTAGGTTGTTGTGTTGAGATAGTGCTAGGTTGTATTGAGATAGCGCTTGTTTAATTTTTAATATTGTGAATATGTATGACCGTATTTTCTAAGAGTTCAAATAATGATAATGAGAATGATTATCATGCAAATGCCAGCATGACCCAGACACCACTGAAAAAAAATCTAAATGTGTTCTTTTAATGACAGGACACATAGAACTGGATTTTGAGGATAAATAATCAAAACAGAGCATACTGCATAATATTCAACAAAGAATTTGGATGTGAAAGTTTTTAGGGAGACTGAGTCTTAAAAGTCTGGGATGAGACAGACAAGAACTTTGGAATGAATCAAAGGTTTTTTCGTCTCCCAAAAATGACACCAATGCTCAGTCAAAAATAGCACTGGGCATATCATTACTAGAAAAGACATGCATTATTTTATGGCTCCCTTGATTATTCTATTTCCTGATTCAGAAGTTTCATCCTGTGGGCAAACAAAAGAGGAAATGTTGATACCATGTATCAAAATTGTATCAATGTCTCATGTATCAAAATCACTGCCCTTTGTAGTGCAGACCTGATTTTGTCAGATGACCATGTTTTTTACAATATGTCAAGTGATGTATTGAGTCACTGGTAACACACATACACACGCACACAAATCCCCTAGCTCTTACATACTTTAATTTGAAACATGGCATTGAAGATAATCTTCTTGATTTGTATGAGGATTTAATAAAACCATTGGAAACATAAAGCAAACCATTGTTATCTTAGTCAAACAAGATAACAATGACCTTGTTCATTTATTTGCGTATCTTTGCATCTTGTTTGACCTTGTTCATCTATTTGCATATCAGACAGATAGTGCAAATGTAAATTTTGGCAAATTCCATTCAGACTATAAACTTCTTACCAAAGAAGTGAAAAGATCTTACATGCTAATGTCCTGCACACCTTGTACACACAACACTGAAAAAGGATTGTGATTTGCTTACTTGTTGTATGGCTGGCGGCGGGCACCCCCTCTCCTCCCTAAACAGAAGAAAGACCCACAAAGGTGACTGTTAGGCCCAGCTAAGTTGAAGGATAACCACACCCAGATGCCCACTCAGATGAGAAAGTTTCGATTCCCAGATTCTGCAAATACCACCAACCCCTCCTAATCCTCAATAACACCAAAGGTCACTGTGGAAAATCCCCAACTCTTCCCGCCAAAAGCCCCCGACCCACCTCAGATAGTATAAAAGCCCTCACCCCTTTCAAATGGGCGCGACTTCTCTGGCCCCCATTCCTCGGGACCCATGAACCTCATCCGGGAGCGCTCAATAAAGCCACATTGTTTGGCCCTCCTCTGTCTGTCTCTCACCTTCTTTCTGCTGTCGCCAACTTTACACTTGTGATATTGAGGCTTTTGTGGTTTATTGAGTCTTTTGGTAACTTTATAATTTGCTCAAATCGTGCAGAAGCACTTAATGAGATTTTTTACTTTATAGAAATAAAAGGAGACAGCATCCTTAGATGTGTGCCTAAAAGATCGCAATCAAAATTGCTGGCCATAGAAAAGATGTTGAAATGTTGGCTTGTTGTAAAATCCTATTTTCGAACTGTGGAACAAAGAGAAATTCCCTCTATTTTTTTCTTTTTTCTTTTTTAGACTGAGTCTTGCTTTGTTGTCTGGGCTAGAGTGCTGTGGTATCAGCCTAGCTCATGGCAACTTCAACCTCCTGATCTTAAGGGATCCTCCTGCCTCAGCCTCCTGAGTAGGTGGAACACCCGGCTAATTTTTTCTATTTTTAGAAGAACTGGTGTGGAGGGGTCTCGCTCTTGCTCGGAGCTGGTCTTGAATTCCTGACCTCAAGCGATTCTCCCACCTGGGCCTCTCGGAGCGCTAGAATTACAGGTGTGAGCCACCACACCTGGCCTTTAACTTTGTAATTTGAAAATACTTTGGGAATAGGAATGGAGAAAAGAACTACGGTAAAATAGAAATTTATACTTTCATTTGTTTGACATTGTCAAAAAACAAAATTTCAACAAATTTAGTTTAAAGATCCAACTGGCTGTTATTAGGAATTCACAAATCAGGCAACATCTCATCTATAAAATAGAAAGATGCTCTGATGAGCCCAGCAGAGAGATGGGATTTATGGGTAGAAAAGGCTGAAGAAATATAAACAAGGAACAAGAAGCAGATCAGTCATTTCAAAGTTACTTTCCTTATAGGGTTAAAGGAGAGGGTACTTTCTTATTAGGCTGGCCCTTTCTATTGGTTGCATTGAATTTCTTGGTTTTCTGGAAAACCGGACTGTTTTAAAGTTCAGTTTTGTGAACTAAAACAAAATCTTAAGCCTCCCAGCTGACAGAATAGGCCCCCCTCTTGGCCAAAGGGATCCAGAAAAACCCTAAAACTGAGTTGCTGACCAAGAAAAGGGAGGTCAGATATGCCTCCGCATGTCCCACTTTCTTTTTGGAGATATTCTTCCTAACAGTGAGATTCTAAATCATTAATAGGCCTAAGGCTATACAAGACAGGCTTAAACCACATCTGCAGGCCATCAATTTACTTAACAGATCACTTGAGTTTCAGTAAATGTTCAGTGGCTTGTCTCTCATTAACAGACATCCTTAAGTTAAAATATTCCAAGCCTTTAGACAAAGCTTCATTTCTTTGACCAAGATTCTTAGAAATCAAAGAATCTTTAAAATCACCTATAACTTGTAACCCCCCGGCCCCCTCCCACTTTGGGATGTCTTGCCTTTTGAGGCCAAACCAATATAAACCCTCCCTGTGTTGACTTATGATCTTACATGTAATTCCTGTCTCCACTAACGTATAAAACCAAACTGTAGGCTGGGCATGGTGGCTCACGCTTGTAATCCTAGCACTCTGGGAGGCCGAGGCCTGGTGGATTGCTCAAACTGAGGAGTTCAAAACCAGCTTGAGCAAGAGGGAGACCCCGTCTCCACTAAAATAGAAAGAAATTAATTGGCCGACTAAATATCTATAGAAAAAATTAGCCTGGCAGGGTGGCGCATGCCTGTAGTCCCAGCCACTTAGGAGGTTGAGGCAGGAGGATCGCTTGACCACAGGAATTTGAGGTTGCTGTGAGCTAGGCTGATGCCTCGGCACTCTAGCCCCGGCAACAGAGTGAGACTCTGTCTCAAAACAAAAAACAAACAAACAAAAAACCCAAACTGTAACCCAGGACCGCAGGGTATATTTTCTTAGGACCTCTTGAGGCCATGTACTTCATTCGGCTCAGAATAAACCTCTTTAAATTATTTTACAGAGTTTAGCTTTTTTCTGTTAACAGTTTGATTACTTGGCACCTGGCACACTTGACTCCCTTTTAGTTTGGTCTGGTCTGCTGGGGCCTAGTGCAGGAGCTCAGTCCAAAACTATGGACTCCCATAAGTTATAACAATGTTATGTTGTATAGATTGTGACACAAAAACTCATAAACTGTCTTTACCAAAAGTAAAACTTACTTGAAATGTAAATTTTGTTTCACAAGTTCAAATTACTGATACGTTTGAAAACCATTTTCCCTGAGAAAGAGAAGTTTAATTTTTGATGACATTCAATATTCAATGTGCTTTGGAGTATTTAAAATTATGGACACCTTAGACATGTGCATGATATGATGACTTTATAGATGCAAAGGACCTGATTAACAAACAGCTGGCCCACCAAAACAAGCCTGTAGATACAAAGTGAATGGACATTGTCGAGAAGCTGGATACTAATTCCTACAAACCTAAAAATCTGCTGTTGCTAGTAAGTAAATTTCCAAGTACACAATGCTCAAATGCTTTTGTTGAGAGGATATTTAGTGTGATTTTATCACATTGGAACAATACCAGGAATCTAAGTAACATTGGCTTGATAAGAGCAGAACTGAAAGTCAAAGTGAATTTTATCTTTGAGTTTGTTCAGATTTAGCACTATCTTAGAGAAGCTAAAGATGTCCTAAATGTTGTAGCTGGGTCACAGAAACAATACTGGAAAAGGAAGCAGAAAGGATAAAGATATTCTACTGTCTTATGGGACAGAAAGAAACATGCCATTGCCATTTCGTACTAAATTTAGGTAATAATAGGTAATTTTTTATTAAATATAGGACAAAAGAGCTGACGGTTTTGTAAGCTAGTAATGCTGATAATCATGAAATCTAATTTGTATTAATATAAAGAGGGAAGTAAAGATGTGAGAGGAAGGGGATCATATTCTCAAGGAATGTGATCATATTTCTTTCCACAAGAAGACTGTCCTAGATTTTATCTTAAAATATGCTTTGTTACTATCTCCTTACCCTTGTCTTCTCCTCCTTTTTCTCCTCATCCTCCTCCCTTGTTCCTCCTCAATTTGTGAGATCTCTAAATTCTCAGTCAGTTCTCTTTGAGCACGTTAAGAAGATAATTCCCACTAAAGCATCCCCATCAGCTCTGTACCCTTCCTTTCATTCAGCTCCAAATCCAGTCTTGCTGACCCAGGGAATCTCAAAACATTTTAGCGTGCAAGAGCATTTCTTCATCTGCATGAAAAACTGTGTGGAAGCAGCGGACTTAAAGTTTGTTATTCTTTTGTTTTCTTACTTTTTTCAAATCTCACTTCTCCAGATACATATGGCACAGAGAAAGGTCTCAGTAAATGTTGGCTGGCAGAAGGAGGGATTGAACAATTCTCTGCATATATTTACTACTTACACAAAACGGAAATACACTGAACATAAAATTATGCAGATGTCATGGTTTCTACCATTGAAAAATTATGTATGAATAAGGACAAGAACTAAAGAGGAAGACAGAAAATATCCGTAACCACTGTGGGGCTGGAACTGTGGTTATCTTTTGTCTTCTCTTTTTATTCTAGTGTTCTAATATCCTAATGATGTAACGAAAATGCGTAGACCCATCAGGTTCCAAAGTGTTAACAACCTTGTCATTTGCTGCATGGGCTGCTGATCAGCAACATTGACCTAACCTGGGAGTTTCTTAGAAATGCCAGCGATTTGGATCCCACCCTAGACCTACTGCGTAAGAATCTGCATGTCAGCGAGATTCCCCGGTGATTTCCTATACATACTGAAGTTTGAGAAGCACACTCAACACAGTCCTTCACTCTTTCCCGTATTAAATTTACAGCTATTTGTTTAACTACCCATTTTGTGAAGATTCTAAGCACAACATAGTAAAGGGTTGTTCAATGCTACCTCGGCCAGTGCTTTCTGCGTCTCTTCGGCTCTGTTCTATCAGCCACTCTGGCATCTAGAGTGGCAGTGGGCTGGGAACTAAGGGAACTGCCGCGCGGATCCCGCCTCCTAGCACACGCGCAGGCGGCCGCAGCCTCCAGGCCCTCGCTGCCACCGCGTCCGGCGCCGGGCGCTGTGGCGCGCGCCTGTAATCCCAGCTCCCCGGGAGGCTGAGGTCGGCGGATCGCCGGTGCTCGGGGGTTCGGGGCTACGGCGCTGTGTGGAGCGGGCGTCCGCACCGAGCCCGGCACCAACATGGGATTCCTGGGGGAGCCCGGGGGTACCAGGTTGTCTAAGGAGGGGGGGACCCGGCCCAGGCCGGACACGGAGCAGGTCAAACTCCCCGTGTTGGGCTGCGGTGGGACCGCGCCTGCGAGCAGTGCCTGCAGTTCCGCTCGGGACATCTGACGAGACCCGATCTCTTTTTCTGTTACTTTCTTTTTCAGGATTTTCTACTTTCAAATCCCCAGGGTTGTTTTTGCATTACAGAAAACCATGTGACTTCACTGATAGGGTTTGTAGATGCTACCCTGTTTGTTCAAATTGCATTGCATGACAACTTTATAATCTAAGAGAGAGATTTGCAGCAGATCTGAATTTCCAGCTTTTTTGGGGACTTCTCAGACAAAAACCTGTACGCAAATATTCTTATTGGATTGGACAAAAGACCTAAAGTGTCATTTCACCAAAGAAGATGTACAGATGGCATGTAAGCACTTGAAGGTGTTTTCAATATCCTCAGCACTAGAGAAATGCAAATTACAACCACAGTGAGATATCACTATACACCTATGGCTAAAATAAAAATGGCTAATAAGAATAAATGGCTAATAAGAACAAAATAAGAATGGCTAAAATAAAAATAGTCGCAACACCAAATGCTGATAAGGCTGTATACACTGTTGGTGGGAACTTGAAAACAGTTGGCAATTTGGAACTTGAAATTGGTCATTTCAATTTCCAGTTGAAATGACCCAGGGAATCTCAAAACATGGGTGGGAACTTGAAAACAGTTGGCAGTCTGGAAAACAGTTGGCAATTTCTTAAAAAATTAAATGTGCAAGTACCATACCACCTAGCGGTTGTACTCTTGGGCATTTATCTTGGAGAAAAGATTTATGTTCACACAAAAACCTGTATACAGTGGAAACAACCCAAGAGCCCATCAGTACATGAGTGGATTAATAAAATGTGGTATATGTATACCATGGAGTTCTACTCAGTCACAAAAAAACGATGGTGATATAGTACCTCTTGTGTTATCCTGGTTAGAGTTGGAGCCCATTCTACTAAGTGAAGTATCACAAGAATGGAAAAACAAGCACCACAAGTACTCACTACCAAATTGGTATTAACTGCTGAACACTTAAGTGCACATGTAGTAATAACATTCATTGGGTGGGGGCAAATGGGAGGGCATGGAGGGGATGGATATATATACACACGTAATGGGTGCGGTGGGCACCATTTGATGGATGGACACGCTTGAAGATCTGACTGGGGTGGGGCAAGGGCCATATACGTAACCTAAACATTTGTACCCCTGTAATATCCAGAAATTTTAAAAAAATTAAAAAAAAGATTTTGGGGATTTAGTATAAAAAATAGAATGTAAAACATCTCAATAATTTTCATATTGATTACATGCTGAAATGACACTACTTTGAACATACTGGGTTCCAGATAACATATTTTTAAAATAAAAAAAACTACACAAATGTTTACGAGAGCTTTATTCATAACAGTAAAAAACTGGAACAGACTCAAATGTCTTTCAGTGGGTAAATGTTCAAACATATTGGTAAATGCATACCACAGAATACTACTGAGCAGTAAAAAGGAAAGAACTATTGATGTACTCATCAACCTAGATGAATCTCTGGAGTGCAAAAAGTCAGTAAGTGCAAAAAGCCAATCCCAACAGGTTCCATAATGTATGATTCCATTTATTTAACATTTTTGAAATGACAAAATTATAGAAGTGAAAAACAAATTACTGGTTGCCAGAGGTTGAGGCAGGGGCAAGAAGAAAGTGGATGTGGCTATAAAAGGGCACCATGAGAGATTCTTGTGGTAATGGAAATGTTCTGTATCTTGACTTTATCAATATCAATATCCTGATTGAGATATTATATTAAAGTTTTTCAAGATGTTAACAATGGGGCAACTAGGTAATGGAGACACAGGATCTTTATGTGTTATTTCTTATAACTGTACGTGAATCTATAATTACTTAAAAATCAAAAATGTAATTTAAAAAAGACAGAGGTCAGGACCCTGAGAAGTAGCCGTTTCTAAAGAGCCATTAAAGGGTGGGGGTGGTGGTGGGGTGAAGGCTGAAATGGAGCAGCCAGAGAGTATAGAGAAAAAAGGGGGAGAGTGGAGCCCCAAGGTCCAAAGGAAGACTGCTTCATGAAGGAAAGATTGTCAAGGGGTTTGCATACTGCGCAAAATTAAGTGTAGGACTAAAAAAGAGCCAAGACATTTGAAAGCTGGGAAGTTGATGATAATGGCCCCTGAGATTGGAAGGCAGACATCAGCTGATGGATGAGCAACTGATGAGGCAAGGAAGTGGAGAAAAACACTGTTCTTCCGCAAGTTTGGTGGTGGGTGGAAAGAAAGAGCCTGGGGATAGTGCATGAGGGCAAGATAGGAGGGCATGGGTTCCATTTTTGCTGTCTAAAAGTGGAGATTTAGGCATTCTGTAGTTCAATGACAGGCTGGTAAGGAAGAGAGAGATCAAAAGGCACATAGGCAGAATGGAAAGGGGAGAGGGGTCAAAAGCTCAAATGAAATATTAAGTAACCTTGAAAATGAGAAAAAAAACTTTCCCTGTGAGTGGGAAGGAAGGGATTGGGATATGCAAAGAGCTAACAAATTAGGAGATGGGTGAAGGGAGGCTGAGGGAATACCCTGGCTCTCTCTCCTTCAAGGCAGCATCCTCTCACCCCCGCAACCAGTAGCCACCGCTTCACTTAAACTCAACTCAAGTGACTCCCTGTTCCAGGAACCTTTCCTTCAGCTCTCTTGTCATGCTTCTATTGATCCCTTCAGAAGTGCATAAGAGTCCACTTAATGAATATTTATTGAGAGAACATAGATTTAAAAAAACGTCATTGGTATACCTCATATTAAACTTCTCTATTCCACATCTACTTGGACAACCAATAGTACCCTTTGTATTAGGAGTCAGCAGAGAACAAGACTAGGGGGAAAAGAAGGCTCATAAAGTACAAAGAGTAGAAGAGGGCTTTTAGGATTTGACTTTGGCTTGTAGCTGTTGGGATAACTCCATGGGAATGAAGAAGGGGTAGGTTTGGAGAAACAGGAACATAGAATAAGTGGAACAGAGTTCCAATCAAGAAAGAAGGTACTAAATACTACAAAGAGAGAAGTGATTTTCCTTCAGCACATTGGCCTCTTCTCTGTCATCTAGGGAGATGTTGAAACCCACACTTAGGGTTCTCCTACTGTAACAGTCGTTCTATCTCACAGTCCTCTTGTATCTTTCTTCATCAATTTGAAAAAATTTGTCCCTTTATTTCGTCTCAAGGAGTATTTCCATATTTGTGTAGGTAAAATTCAATATTAAAAGGAAAGCTTTTCTGCCGAAACCCGGGATCGAACCAGGGACCTTTAGATCTTCAGTCTAACGCTCTCCCAACTGAGCTATTTCGGCTCCGCCCACGTCAGTTCAAAATAAAATATAAAGACTATATGACTTCCATCTTTTTATTCCCTAAATATTAAGTATTTATTTAAAAAAACACCATAACGAATACTGTTGTTTCTGTCTTCAAAGGGTTCACCATTTTAGGAGGAGAAAGGCAAGACTGCTACACAATTAATGCTACAACTTATTCCCGGTTGAATCCAAAAATCGAAGCGAAGGACACCCCGTCATCCTTTTGAACTGTTCCTTTTGCGATGCCACACCTTTTTGTAGTTCAGACTTTATTGGTTGGTGAGGAACAGGAGGTGGGTGTATGGCCTTGCGCTGGCTCATGAAAGAAGTAGGAACAGGAAACTATGCACAGGTGGAGCTCTAGATTCATAAACATATTTTAGAAACTTTCTAGCACCTTCCCTGGTGGTCTAGTGGTTAGGATTCGGCGCTCTCACCGCCGCGGCCCGGGTTCGATTCCCGGTCAGGGAACATCAGTTTTTTTCCCATCCCAAGGCAAAAAGGAACTCTCTCTCTAATGAGTAAACATTATATTGGGTATAAGTGAATTTTCATTTTTCATACGAGTCGTTTCCTGCCCAGAAACCCTACGCCTGCCTTGATATGCCAAATGAAAAATGATTTTCAAGGATTATTAAAAAGTTATTAATGAACACTTAATCTGGTGTGGACCGAGTGCCCGGCACTTTACAATTTTTAGCTCATCCAATTGGGTGATTCAGTGAGTGGGAAATTGCGGAGGCAAATGATTAACTTTAAAAGTTGGTTGTTGAGATTAGCATAACACTTTGGAAAGACAATTACGAAGATGAGAGGGAAGAAGTGGGGAAGTAGTTTCCGGGATATTTGATTTAAGAACTCGCTGTGCTGAGCTTCCGAAGCTGCGAGAGCCGCGGGGGTTAAACACTCGCTCCGGCTCCCTCGGATTCCTCGGTTCCACCCCGCTCCAGCTGGCGCTGGGCCACAGCCCCAGAATACCGCACCGGAACTGCGAATCCTGGGCCAAAGCGCTCTCCCGGCTGCTTGATCTCCCTGGAGCCTCAATCTGTCTTCGCCTGCGAATGTACAAATTACCTGTTTTTTTCCTAAGAAAGGGAATAGAGGCCGGGCGTGGTGGCTCACGCCTGTAATCCTAGCTCTCTGGGAGGCCGAGGCGGGAGGATCTGTCAATATCAGGAGTTCGAAACCAGCCTGAGCAAGAGCGAAACCCCCGTCTCTACTAAAATTAGAAAGAAATTAACTGGACAACTAAAAATATATATAGAAAAAATTAGCCGGCCATGGTGGCGCATGCCTGTAGTCTCAGCTATTCGGGAGGCTGAGGCAGGAGGATCTCCTGAGCCCAGGAGTTTGAGGTTGCTGTGAGCTAGGCTGACGCCACAGCACTGTAGCCTGGGCAACAGAGTGACTCTGTCTCAAAAAAAGGAAAAAGAAAAGAGAAAAAGAAAAGAAAAAAAAGAAAGGGAATAGGAGAAGGTCATAAGCATCAAGGGGAACTGCTGTTACAAAACTGAGAAACAGGCAAACGATGTATTCAGCATCTCTGAATACACACCTGAGAAATTTACTGATAGCTACCCGAGAAAAGGCAGACGTTATTATTCTTCTGATTTTTTTTTTTTCTTTTAGACAGTCTCACTCTGTTGCCCGGGCTAGAGTGCCGTGGCGTCAGCCTAGGTCGCAGCAACCTCAAACTCCTGGGCTCAAGTGAGCTTCCGGCCTCAGCCTCCGGAGTAGCTGGGACTACATGCATGCGCCACCATGCCCAGCTAATTTTTTCTATATATTTTGGTTGGCCAATTAGTTTCTTTCTATATTTAGTAGAGACGTGGTCTCGCTCTTGCTCAGGCTAGCTTCGAACTCCGGACGTGGAGCGATCCTCCCCCCTCGGCCTCCCAGAGTACTAGGATTACAGGCGTGAGCCACCGCGCCCGGCCTAGAGTAGGATACTCTTCAAGGTGTGAATAAAAACGTTTCCAGGAGGGCTGTTATCCATGAGGTTTAGCTGCATAACATGACCACCTTGCCAGCCAAGATTGCTTTCTCCTTCTCATGCTCTGTGCACCAAGAAACCCCTGTTTAGTTACTTTCCAAGCCCTTCCATTTCTTAAAGGAGGATCCCTGTACCTCACTGGGGAGAGGATGGCAGCGCTTGTGTGACTCAGTTCTCACAACGGAAAAGAACCCAAACTCTGTAAAATAGTTTAAAGAGGTTTATTCCCAGCTGAGTACGTGTGACCAGGGCCCGGAGAGTCACGTCCAAGAAGGCTTGAGCAAGTGGTCTCATTGTGTTTGGGTTACAGTTTGATTTTATACATTTCAAGGATATAGGAATTATATAACCTGGGGCTCTCGGTCCTCGTGGCCCCTTTCTCTAGCGTTGTGACAAAAGAGGTGGGTGGGCCTTTCGGATCTGCGGGCTTCCTCCCCGCGCTTCTCCCAGACCGGGTGGTGGCTGAACCCAAGGCAGTGGTTCTTTGGTGGTTCTGGGAGGGCGTCAAAGAGGGAAGAGTCACAAGAAAACTTCACGTGAAAAATCTGAAGGGGGCTACGTTAGCTAGTAGGGAAAGTGATGAAGGGGCACCGGAGAAGAGCAGGTAGCGTGGCCGAGCGGTCTAAGGCGCTGGATTAAGGCTCCAGTCTCTTCGGGGGCGTGGGTTCGAATCCCACCGCTGCCAAGGTATTTATTCTTACTGTGGCCTGGCCTAGAAGACTTACTTCTTCATGCCCAGTGTATGTAGATAGAGCGTTCACACATCTGCCACTATAAGGTTCACTTTTCCCCCACCGCGACTTCTGTTTACCCAGGAATCATAGATAACTGCCCCCAGAACAGTGCTTCTTTATTATACAGAAGCCAATATATTTTAGGTTCTCCAGATATAGCAATGAGTAACACAGACTCAAAAACAAAACAAAACAAAACAGCTTTTATTTCATATACTTCCTTATTAACAAACAAACGAATGGATGTCAGACTCCTGGAATCCGCCTGCAACTCAAGACAGGATGCTTTATGTTCAAAATCAGCTATTGTTCTTCCTCCAGCCTCTCTATAGTGTGCTCATTTCATGTTTGGAATCCTAGTATGTGGACTGGAGAAGAGATGACTCTAGGGAAAGCACAAATGCCTTGCCTTGCCGCATTACCGCCGGACGCATCCCACCAGCGTCACGTGCCTTCCCTCCTCTGCATGCTTCTCAGAACCCCATGTCTCTGTGGCCTTCGGGAACCCTCCCTGCTCTGAGCAGTTCTCTCTGCACACATCGAGTCTCTCTCTCATTCTCTGGTCTTTATTCCTGGAAGCCTTCCCTAATCTCTCCCTCTCCCTCCTACCAGCTACAGGATTACATTTAGGGAAGATGTGGAGAGGCTATGGAGGGGAACATCATACATGGTCTGACCCTGCCCCGATGGAGCTTCCAGTTTAGCAGAGTTCTCATGGGGCTCTAAAGCATTTGATAAATTATTACCCATATATGGTACAATCTATAATAAAAAAGAGGTAGCTCTCTATGTGTAGACTTCGAATGATGTTCCAGATTTAAGAAGTTAGATAATAATATGTATTGTATGACAGATGGAAGGACAGTCACCAGATTGTTCCCAGTGGTTACTGTTGACAGAGTTAGTTGTCCATGGGTCTCTCAGTTTCTGCATGTATCATAAGCCAGTCTCTGTACTGTTTTTTACCAACAACCAATTTTCTCATTCTTCGTGGACACCAACTAGGTGTTCAACAATTTAATTCTAACACTACCAGAAGTTAGCGATCCCCTAGGTTAAGGATTCAGACCCACAAGACCGTCCCCTACTTTAGAAGCAAGTGGCAAGTCCCAGGACTCCTGTACTTCTCACTGGCTATAAATTGGTGGTTTCCATAACTCCCTGCTCATGTTTGATAATGTGTTAGAATGGCTCACAGAACTCAGATACACATTTTACTTACATTTATCAGTTTATTATAAAGGATACAACTCAGGAACAGCCATATGGAAGAGATGTATAGGATAAGGTATGTGGGGAAGTACTTGGGGCTACTATGCCTTCTCTGGGTGAGTCATCATCCCAGCACCCCAATTCATTCACGAACCCAGAAGCTCACTGAACTCTTGTCATTTAAGAGTCTTTATGAAGGTTTCATCATCATAGATGTGATCAATTATTAACTGAATCTTTAGCGCCTTTTCCCTCCCCAGTGGTTGAGGGGTGGCGCTGAAAGTTCCAGGCTTCTAATTAAGGCCTGGTCTTTCTGGTGACCTGAAACAATCTAGGGGCCCACCAAGCATCATCTCATTAGAACAAAAGAGGGTTCTATCATCCAAAATATTTCAACAGAGTTAAGACCTATGTGCTGGGAACCAGGGACAAAGACCAAATATAGATTTCTTATTATGCCACAGAGTCATTAACTGCCCTTTGTTTTGGACTATTTTTCAAGGGTATTTGGATAAAGAACATCCTTGGAAGTTAGAGACAGTGTCCTTATCTGGAGCAAAGTATAGGCATGCTTACTGGGTTCCCTAAGTTCAGAGTTTCTCTCCCACTCTGCGTGCACCCATCCATTTGGGCCCATTTGAGTCACCTTTATGGGAACTGGTGCTTGAGGAATCTGCACAAAGCCTGATAATCTGGCTTCTGCCATTGTTGTAAGAAAGAAAATGTCATTTGTCAGCAGGGTGCGGTGGCTCAGGCTTTTAATCCTAGTATTCTGGGAGGCCAAGGCGGGAGGATTGCTCAAGGTCAGGAGTTCGAAAGCAGCCTGAGCAAGAGCGAGAAGACCCCGTCTCTACTAAAAAATAGAAAGAAATTAATTGGTCAACTAAAAATATGTAGAAAAAATTAGCCGGGCATGGTGGCACATGCCTGTAGTCCCAGCTACTTAGGAGGCTGAGGCAGAAGGATCGCTTGAGCCCAGGAGTTTGAGGTTGCTGTGAGCTAGGCTGACGCCACGGCACTCTAGCCTGTGGGCAACAGAGTGAGACTCTGTCTCAACAAAAAAAAAAAATGTCATTTGTCTTTGACTCAGGAATCTCTTGTTTTCACCAGCAACCATGAAACTGGTAAGCTAATTTGTTATCTTACAAGTACAGTAAAATCTCAGATTGTTAACAGTTCTTGATAGTTACAAGTTGTC